>JADMLD010001640.1:0-40308 GCA_017589585.1 Phylloscopus whistleri | reverse complement strand
TGACAGCCCCCAGGCGATGATTGACAGCCCCCAGATAACGATTGATAATTAATCCCCACCCCTGGCATTGATTGCCAGCTGACCCCGCCCCCGGGCGGTGATTGACAGCCTCCAGGCGATGATCGCCAGCTGACCCCGCCCCCAGGCAATGATTGACAGCCCCCAGACAACGATTGATGATTAATTCCCACCCCTGGCATTGATTGCCAGCTGACCCCGCCCCCTGGGCGATGATTGACAGCCCCCAGACAATGATTGCCAGCCAGTCCCCGCCCCCGGGCGATGATTGACAGCCAGGCCCCGCCCCCTGGCATTGATTGCCAGCTGACCCCGCCCCCGGGCGATGATTGACAGCTGCTTTCCCGCAGGATAACGCGAAGGGCAGCTCCAACCTGCCCCTCCTCCTGCTCTTGTTTAACCAGCAGGGCCTTGTCGCCTCCGTGCAGGTAAGTCCTGGCGCCAAAATCCCCCCGATCGGCCCCAAAAACCCCGCCCCGCCCCCTCGCCCCGCCCCCTCCCGCCTGCCACGCCCCCTGAACCGAGATTTGAGTGGGGGGGGGCCTGGGATGTCCCCAGGTGTCCCCTGGGGTCACCTGGCGCCCCTCCCCCGCAGGGTGACTGGGTGTGGCTGAAGAAGTTCCCGGGTGACCAGCACACGGAGGTGAAGCCGGCCACCAAGCTGACCTTCTGCAAGGTGAGGGACAGCGAGGGGTCAGGGGGACATCGAGGGGTCATGGGGACATCATTGGGTCACCATGGACAAGGTTGGACCATGGGGACATCATTGGATCTTGAGGACATCATTGGGTCATGGGGACGTTGAGGGGTCATGGGGACGTTGAGGGGTCATGGGGACATTGTTGGGTCTTGGTGGGACATCGTTGGGTCATGGGGACATCACTGGGGACATCGTTGGGTCTTGAGACATCATTGGGTCATGGGACATCATTGAGGACATCACTGGGTCTTGGTGGGACGTCATTGGGTCTCGGGGACGTCATTGGGTCATGGTGGGACATCGTTGGGTCATGGTGGGACAATCCCAGACCAGGCCATGGGGGTCAAGGCCAGGCCATGGGCCATCCATGGTGGACACCATCCCACGTGTCCTCACCCTGTCCCACCACCCCTGGGTGTCCTCCGGGTGTCCCCCGGGTGTCCCCGAGCAGCTGCGGGACCTGCGGCACGAGAACGTCAACCTCTTCCTGGGCTTCTTCCACGACTGCGGCATCTTCGCCATCGTCTCGGAGCACTGCTCGCGCGGCAGCCTGGAGGACCTGCTGCGCAACGAGGACATGAAGCTCGACTGGATGTTCAAGTCCTCGCTCCTCATCGACCTCATCAAGGTGGCCACGGGGTGGTCTCGGTGGTCTGGTGGCCATGGGGGTGGTCATGGGGATCTGGTGGTCACGGGGTGGTCATGGTGATGGTGGTGGCCATGGAATGGTCATGGTGATGGTGGTGGTCATGGGGATGGTCATGGGGTGGTGGTGGCCATGGAGGTCTGGTGGCTACGGAGGTGGTCATGGAGGTGGTGGTGGCCATGGAGATGGTCATGGGGATCTGGTGGTCACAGGGGTGGTCATGGTGATGGTGGTGACCATGGAATGGTAAAGGTGGTAGTGGTGGCCATGGGGTGGCCTTGGAGATGTGGTGGCTGTGGGGGTGGTCATGGGGGTGGTGGCCATGGGGGTGGTCATGGGATGGTCATGGTGATGGTGGTGGCCATGGGGTGGTCATGGAGGTGGTGGTGACCACGGGATGGTCATGGAGGTGGTAGCCATGGGGTGGCCTTGGAGGTCTGGTGGCCACGAGGGTGGTCATGGCATGGTCATGGTGATGGTGGTGGCCATGGGATGGTCATGGGATGGTCACGGGATGGTCACGGGGTGGCCATGTGGTGCTGGTGGCCACGCAGGTGTCCCTGAGGGTGGACACCAGGGCTTTGGTGACCGCGACCATGGCTGACCATCACCATTACTGACCGTCACCACGGCCGCCCCCGCCGTCCGTCCGTCCGTCCGGGCACTGACCGCTGCCCCTCCCCCCGCAGGGCGTGCGGTACCTGCACCACCGGGACGTGGTGCACGGGCGGCTCAAGTCGCGGAACTGCGTGGTGGACGGGCGCTTCGTCCTCAAGGTCACCGACCACGGCTACAACCAACTGCTGGAGGCCCAGCGCGTGCCGGCCCCGCCCCCGCAGCCCCACGGTGAGGGCGGGGCCGAGGGGGGCGTGGCTTGGTGGGCGTGGCTTTGGGGGCGTGGCCTCAAGGTTGGGCGTGCCCCACCCACGCCGTTGTGAGCACGGCCGCTCCCTAAAGCGACCTCCCATTGGTTCCCGGGTTTTGGTGGGCGTGGCCTCTTGGGGGTGGGCGTGGTGGCCTCAAGGTGGGCGTGGCCTAGAAGTGGGCGTGGCCTCAAGGTTGGGCATGCCCCACCCACGCCATTGTGAGCATGGCCGCTCCCTAAAGCGACCTCCCATTGGTTCCCGGGTTTTTGTGGGCGTGGCCTATCGGTGGGTGGGTGTGACCTATCGGGGGTGGGCGTGGCCTATCGGGGAGTGGGCGTGTCCGAGCCTGGCCCCGCCCCCCCCCGGCAGAGCGGCTGTGGACGGCGCCGGAGCTGCTGCGGGACGAGGCGCTGGAGCGGCGCGGCTCCTTCCGCGGGGACGTCTACGGCATCGGCATCATCATGCAGGAGGTGATCTGCCGCAGCCCCCCCTACTGCATGCTGGGGCTGCCCCCCGAAGGTGCGGACCCCCCCCGAAAAAAAACCTGACCCCAAAAACGAGTTCCTGACCCCAAAAAACGCCCCCGAGCCCCCCCAGCCCGTGTCTGAAGGTGCAGAACCCCAAACTGACCGTGAAGTGATCCCCCCAAACCTGACCCCACACCTGACCCCAAACTGACCCCAAAGTGACCCCCCTAAACTGACCCCAAACCTGACCCCAAAGTGACCCCCTAAACTGACCCCAAACTGACCCCAAAGTGACCCCCCTAAACTGACCCCGAAACTAACCCCACACCTGACCCCACACCTGACCCCAAACTGACCCCAAAGCTGACCCAAACTGACCCGAAAAGTGCCCCACCCCGCCCCACACCTGGCGGCACTGACCACACACCTGACCCCACCCCTGACCCACACCTGGCGGCACTGACCGCACACCTGACCCCACCCCTGACCCCACCCATGCCCCAGAGATCATCGAGAAGGTGCAGCGGCCGCCCCCCCTGTGCCGCCCGGCGGTCTCGGCCGACCAGGCCCCCCTGGAGTGCATCCACCTGATGAAGGAGTGCTGGAGCGAGCAGCCCGAGAAGAGACCCACCATCGACCAGGTGTTCGACCAGGTGAGACACACCTGGGGCAGGTGAGACCACACCTGGGGACACCTGTGGGGTTCCACGTGGGGTCTGACCCACACCTGTGCATGTCTATCGGGTTCTGTGGGTCCTCTATGGGGTTTTCCTGGTGTTCCATGGGGTTTCCGTAGGATTCTCTGGGGTTCCGTGGTGTTCCATTGGGTTCTATGGGATCTCCATGGTGTTCCACGGTGTTCCATGATGTTCCATGGGTTTCTATGGGGTTCCATGGGATCTCCATGGGGTTTCCATGGTGTTCCATAGGGTTCCATGGTGTTTCCATGATGTTCCATGGGTTTCCATTGGGTTTTCATGGTGTTCCTTGGTGTTCCATGGGGATCTCCATGGGGTTCCAGGGGTTTCCATCGGATTCTCTGGTGTTCCATGGTTTTCCATTGGGTTTCCATGGGCTTCCATGGGTTTCCATGGGATTCTCTGGGGTTCCATGGGGTTCCATTGGTTTCTATGGGTTTCCATGGGATCTCCATGGGGTTTCCATTGAGTTTCCATGGTGTTCCATGGGGTTTTCATGGGATTCCATGGGTTTCTCTGGGTTTCCATGGGTTTCTCCGGGGTTCTCTGGTGTTCCCACGGGATCCTCTGGGGTTCCCATGGGTCTGACCCACACCTCCGCCCCCCCCGGGGGGCAGTTCAAGGGCATCAACAAGGGCCGCAAGACCAACATCATCGACTCCATGCTGCGCATGCTGGAGCAGTACAGCAGCAACCTGGAGGACCTGATCCGCGAGAGGACCGAGGAGCTGGAGATCGAGAAGCAGAAGACCGACAAGCTCCTGACCCAGATGCTGCCGCCGTGGGTCGCCCTGGGGGTCCCCGAGGGGCTTTGGTGGGGGGTGGTCAGTGGGGGGTGGGTGTCACCCCATGGGTCCCACACGGAGCTTTGGGGTGGGGGGACCTTCAGGTGAGCTATGGGGCAGGAGGGATCAAGGGAGGGTCACCAGGAGAAGGTTGGGGTCAGTGTTCTCTGGAGCTATGGGGCAGAACGGGGTCATCATGGTCACTGGGGACAGATCAGGGTCAGCCTTGACCTGTTGACCTATGGGGCAGAAGCTCAAGGTGGTCATTGGGGATAGATCAAGGTCAACCTTGACCCATTGACCCCACCCAGATCTATGGGGCAGGACAGGGTTGAGGTGGTCACTGAGAAGGTCAAGGTGGTCACCGAGGACAGGTTGTGGTCAACCTTTGACCAACTGACCCACCCAGACCTACGGGTCACCAGAAGGTCCTGACAGCCACATTGACCACTCTTGGAGACCAGGGTGACCCCTGGGTGACCCCTGGGTGACCCCTGGGTGACCGCTGACCCCCCCCCGGGGCAGGTCGGTGGCCGAGGCGCTGAAGATGGGGACGCCGGTGGAGCCCGAGTACTTCGAGGAGGTGACGCTCTACTTCAGCGACATCGTGGGCTTCACCACCATCTCGGCCATGAGCGAGCCCATCGAGGTGGTGGACCTCCTCAACGACCTCTACACCCTCTTCGACGCCATCATCGGCTCCCACGACGTCTATAAGGTGACCACAGGGGCGGTCACCTCGGGGGTGGGCAGTTGGGGTCAGTGGTGGCATCTACAAGGTGACCACAACAGTGGTGGCCGTGGTCACTCAGTCATGAGGTCAAAGGGTCGGGGTGGTCACCTCAGGAAGGGGTTGGGGTCAATGGTGGTGACTACAAGGTGGTGGCCATGGTCAAGGTGACCCCATGGCCATGGTCAAGGTGACCCCATGGCCATGGTCAGGGTGTCCCCACGGTCAAGGTGACCCCATGGCCACGGTCAAGGTGACCCCACAGTCAAGGTGACCCCAACGCCACGGTCAAGGTGACCCCATGGTCAAGATGACCCCATGACCCTGCTGGAGGTGCCCTCACAGGCGTGGCCCAAGCTCCTCTCCCAGGCGTCCCCACGACCCCCACTGGAGACACGGCCACCACAACCCCCTGGAGGTTCCCCTTGGGAAGTGGGCGTGTCCCTGTCCGGCCACGCCCACCCTCCCTGACCCCACCACCCTCAGGTGGAGACCATCGGCGACGCCTACATGGTGGCCTCGGGGCTGCCCAAGCGCAACGGGAACCGGCACGCCGGCGAGATCGCCAACATGTCCCTGGACATCCTCAGCTCCGTCGGCACCTTCAAGATGCGCCACATGCCCGAGGTGCCCGTGCGCATCCGCATCGGCCTGCACTCAGGTATGGACACGCCCACTCCAATCGGCCACGCCCCCATCGGCCACGCCCCTATTTGCCACGCCCCTGACTAGGACATGCCCCCACCACCCGGACATGTCCTCATCACCCGGACAAGTCCCCGTCACCCAGACACGCCCATCACTCGGACATGCCCCCCCCAATCGGCCACGCCCCTCTCCTGGACACGCCCCCATCGCCCAGACACGCCCCCACCACCCGGACACGCCCACATCACCTGGACGTGCCCACATCACCTGGGCACGCCCACATCACCCGGACATGCTCCCATCACCCGGACGAGCCCCCATCACCCAGACATGCCCACCCAATTGGCCATGCCCCTCTCGTGGCCACGTCCCTCTAGTGGACACGCCCCTCTAGTGGACATGCCCCCATCACCTGGACACGCCCCCATCACCTGGACACGCCCACGCCACCCAGACACGCCCACATCACCTGGACACGCCCCCACCCAGCCACGCCCCGGGATTGGCGCGTTGTGCGGGTCAAACGCATTGGGGGGCGCCTGTAGGTTGTGGGATGGTGGCCACGCCCCTTCAGTCCACGCCCCTTCTTGGCCACGCCCACTTTGTGTCTGCCCAATGGCTGCACCCCACCCCCTTTCCTGGCCACGCCCACTTCAGCGCTCTTGGCCGACACTCAACGTTGTCATGAGCCATTGGCTCCCTTTGGGCCACGCCCCCAAAGGCCACACCCTCATTGTCCACGCCCATCTATGACCACACCCTCATTGGCCACGCCCATCTGTGACCACACCCTCATTGGCCACACCCAACTCCCTGGCCAACCCTCACTGCTCATTGCCCGAGCCCTCCCATGGCCCCTCCCCTTTGTGACCCCGCCCCCCGAGGCGGCGGCCCCACCCCCTGAGCTGGCCCCACCCACAGGGCCGTGCGTGGCGGGCGTGGTGGGGCTGACCATGCCCCGGTACTGCCTGTTCGGGGACACGGTGAACACGGCGTCGCGCATGGAGTCCACCGGCCTGCGTGAGTGACCACGGGGATGGACAGACGGACAGACATGGGGGTCAGGGACAGACGGACATGGGGGTCAGGGACATGGGGACACACAGACAGGGACACACAGACACACAGACACGGTGAACACGGCGTTGCGCGTGGAGCCCACCGGCCTGCGTGAGTGACCACGGGGACAGATGGACAGGGACACGGGGACATGGGGGATGGGGGACAGAGGGGACACATGGACAGAGACACAGGGACAGATGGACACGGGGACAGGGACACGGCTGGGGATGGGGACAGGGACACCGTGGTTTTGGGGTGGTTTTGGGATATATTTGGAGTGTTTGGGGGTACTTTGGGGGTATTTTTGGGGTGGTTTTGGGTGTTTTTGGGGTGTTTTGGGGAGGTTTTGGGGTGTTTTGGGTGTTTTTGGGGTGTTTTTGGGGGTCTCTGACCCCTCATTTCCCCCCCAGCCTATCGCATCCATGTCAACCAGCGCACGGTGGCCATCCTGCTCTCGCTGCAGGAGGGGTTCAAGGTCGACATCCGCGGCAAGACCGAGCTCAAGGTCGGCCCCAAAACGGCCCCAAAACGGCCCCAAAACCCCAAATACGGCCCCAAACCCTAAACACAGCCCCAAAACCCCCTAAATATAGCCCAAAACGCCCCTAAAAACCCCCAATACAGCCCCAAAACCCCAAATACAACCCCCAAACCCTAAACACAGCCCCAAACCAGCCCCCAAACCCCCTAAATATAGCCCAAAACGCCCCTAAAAACCCCAAATACAGCCCCAAAACCCCAAAACCAGCACCAAACCCTAAACACAGCCCCAAACCAGCCCCAAACCCCCTAAATATAGCCCAAAACGCCCCTAAAAACCCCAAATACAGCCCCAAAACCCCAAATACGGCACCAAACCAGCCCCAGAACCCTAAATACAGCCCCACACCCCTGACCCCATAACTGACTCCATAACTGACCCCGTACCCCACAGGGTAAGGGGGTCGAGGACACCTACTGGCTCGTGGGGCGCGAGGGCTTCACCAAACCCATCCCCACCCCCCCCGACCTCCTGCCGGGGTGAGTGCGGCCGCTGGGGGGCGGCTGTGGGGTGATGGGGCTATGGAGGAGTTATGGGGTGATGGGTTATGGGGTGATGGGGTGGTTATGGGGTGGTTATGGGGGGTTATGGGGCGGCTATGGGAGGGTTATGGGGTGGTTATGAGTGGTTATGGGGTGGCTATGGGGTGGTTATGAGGCAGTTATGGGGCGGTTATGGGGTGATGGGTTATGGGGCGCTGATGGGGTGGTTATGGGAGGTTATGGGGCGGTTAGGGGGTGATGGGTTATGGGGTGCGGGCAGTTATGGGGCCGGGAACTGGGGGGGGGAGGGGTCCTGGGGGGATCTCTACATCACCCCGGGGGGCAGGGAGCAAAAATGACCCCCAAAACCCCCCAAAAAATCCCAAAAACCCCCCAAAAAAACCCCAAAAAATCCCAAACACCCCAAATTTCCCCCCCAAAAAATCCCAAAAACCCCAAATTTCCCCCCCAAAATCTCAAACACCCCAAATTTCCCCCCCAAAACCCCAAACCCCCAAATTTCCCCCCAAAACCCCAAACCCCCGAATTTCCCCCCAACCCCCGAACCCGGCAGTGCCAGCAACCACGGGATCAGCCTGGACGAGATCCCGGCCGAGCGCCGGCGGAAGCTGGAGAAGGCGCGGCCGGGCCAGGTGCTGAAATAGCCCCGCCCACCAGGTGAGTGGCCACGCCCACCGGGAATAAACCACGCCCCCATTTAGCCCCACCCACCAACTGAATGGCCCCACCCACGGTGAATAGACCCCGCCGCAGGAAGCCCCGCCCACCAGCTGAGTGGCCACGCCCACAGGAGAATACACCCTGCCCCAAGCTCCGCCCACCGGGCGACTGGCCACACCCACCAGGGAACGACCACACCCTAGTGAGCCCTGCCCACATGACCAGGGCCATAGACCCCGCCCCCAGGAAGCTCCGCCCACCAGGGAATAAACCGTGACCCAGCGAGCCCCACCCACCACATGTGGCCACGCCCACAAGGATAACCCACGCCCCAATTAGCCCCGCCCCCGACTTTAGTGGCCGCACCCTCAGGGATAAACCACACCCCAAATGACCCCGTCCCCAGGAAGCTCCGCCCACCAGGTGAGCGTGGCCCCGCCCCCAGATAACAGAGCCACTGGCCACGCCCCTTCCCTGACCACGCCCACCCATGGCCACACCCACCCCCTCCCTTCACCCGGCCCCTCCCCCGCTCATTTGCATCTCATTATCTCCACAGCCACAGGCGGCCTCACCCCGCCCCCGAGGGGCGGAGCCGACGCTGATTGGCCGCCGAGGGACCCCACCCTGGTGACGTCACAGGAGGCGGAGCCAGGGCACGACAAAGGGACAAAGGGGGCGGAGCTTGGCTTGGAGAGGCGGGGTTTGGCACAAAAGGGGCGTGGCTTGGATTTAAGAGCGGGGCTTGGCCCTTTAAGGGGCGTGGTTTTGCTTGATGGGCGGGGCTTCCCCTTAAAAGGGGGCGTGGGTTGGTCCCCCAGCAGCCAATAGGATCTCGACTCTCACAAAGGGGTGGAGCCTTTCGGGGGACCTTTGTCCAATCAGAGCCCAGGGCGGCCAGCTTGGACCCTCCCCCCCCCCAGCGCCGGCCAATGGCGGCGCAGCTCCGCCCTTAAAGGGCCGGCACACGCTTTTCCCGATTTTTGGGTTTTCCCCCCATTTTCCCCCCGGTTTTCCCGCCATTCCCGAGGCCCCGCCCACTCCCCTCTGCCCCTCCCCCACCCCCGTAGCTGCCCCTCCCCCCTCCCCCCACCTCAATAAATTCGATCCCGGAGATTTTGGGAGGAAAAAAACGGATTTTGGTTCAAAAGGGGCGGGGCTGCCGCCATCTTGGGGGTGGGGGAGGGACCATGGCAGCCATATTGGGGTGTGGCCATGACAGCCATATTGTGGGTGTGGCTATGGCAGCCATTTTGTGGGTGCGGCCATGGCAGCCATTTTGGGGATGGGGTCATGGCAGCCATCTTGGGGGTGTGGTCATGGCAGCCATCTTGGGGGTGTGGCCATTGTGGCCATCCTGAGGGTGTGGCCTTGCAGCCATGTTGGGGGCGTGGCCATTGCGGCCATCTTGGGGGCGGAGCCCAGGCGGCCATTTTAGGGATGGGATCACACAAACTATGCGCTCATGGAGGCCATTTTGCGGCGAAGTCACGGCGGCCATCTTGTGGGCGGGGTCACACCGTCCACTTCAGGCACCTGCGGGGGGAGGGGGGAGGGGAAGTTCACCCCCAGGTGACACCGGTGTGTCCCCAGTCCCATTTTCCCCCCATTTTTTGTCATTTTTTCACCCATTTTCACCATTTTTTCACCGATTTTCACCGTTTTTTCAGTTTTTTTCCCCGTTTCCCGTACCTGGTGTCCTGGTGGGTGCCCAGGCAGCGGGTGCAGCAGTACCTGGCCCCGCAGGTGACACAGGTGTACCCCGAGGGGAAGCCGCAGACGGCGCAGAAGTGGCGCTGGGGCAGCCGGGACGGGGCGGCCCCGGCCGAGACGTAATTGGGGCCCTCGGCCGCGCTCAGGTTCTGGGGAGGGGTTCCAGAATTCAGCCCCAAAATCAACCCAAAACCCAGAATTTAACCCCAAAAACCAGAATTCAGCTCCAAAATGCAGAATTCAGCCCCAAACCCAGTCCGAAATCCAGAACTTAGCTCCTAAATCAGCTCCAAAATGAAAAATTCAGCTTCAAAATCATCTCAAAAACCAGAATTCAGCCCCAAATCCTGAGTTTAGCTCTAAAATGCAAAATTCAGTCCCAAATTCAGCCAAAAATCCGGAATTTAGCTCCAGAATCAGCTCCAAAATGCAGAATTCAGCACAAAACCAGCCCCAAACCCAGCTCAAAATGCAAAATTCGGCCCCAGATCCAGAATTTAGACCCAAAATCAGCCCCAAATCCAGAATTCAGCCCCAAACCCAACTCAAAATACAAAATTCAGCCCCAAATTCAGCCCAAATCCTGAATTTAGCCCCAAATCAGCGCCAAAATGCAGAATTCAGCCCCAAATTCAGCCAAAAATCTGGAATTCAGCCCCAAATCCAACCCCAAATCCTGAATTCAGCCCCCAAATCAGCCCCAAAATGCAGAATTCAGCCCCAAAGTCACCGCAAAAGTCACCTCAATTTTATCCCCCAAACCACCCCCAAATTCCTCCAAACTCCCCCCAAACTCCCCCAATTTCCCCCAAATTCCCCAAATTTCCCCCAAATTCCCCACCTGCTCCTCCAGCAGCGCCTGGAAGTTCTTGCGGAAGCGCAGCTTGAAGTGATCGCCGCGGGTCTTCTTCTTTTTCTTACCTGGGGGGCCAAAACTCACCTGGGGGACCCCAAAAATCACCTGGGGGAGCCCAAAAAACCACCTGGGGAGCCCAAAATCACCTGGGGGAGCCCAAAAATCACCTGGGGACCCCAAAAATCACCTGGGGACCCCAAAAATCATCTGGGGGGGCCAAAAATCACCTGGGAAGCCCCAAAAATCACCTGGGGGAGCCCAAAACTGAGTCCCACCCACCCTGGGACCCCCCCAAAATCACCTGGGGGACCCAAAATTGAGCCCCCCTCCAACCTGGGACCCCCTAAACCCCTCCAGGACCCCCAAATCCCCCATTCCTGACCCTCTAAATCCCCTCTGGACCCCCAAATCCACCCCAAACCCCCCATTTCGGACCCCCCGGTTCCGGTTCCGGTCCCGGTCTCGGCGGTGTCGCTGAAGTGCGGGAGGCGTTTCCCGGACCCCCAGGACCCCCCAAATCCCCCATTCCCGGTTCCGGTTCCCCATTCCCGGTTCCGGTTCCCCAGTTCCGGTACCGGTCTCGGCGGTGTCGCTGAAGTGCGGGAGGCGTTTCCCGGACCCCCCAGGACCCCTCAAATCCCCCATTCCCGGTTCCGGTTCCCCGGTTCCGGTTCCGGTTCCCCGGTTCCGGTACCGGTCTCGGCGGTGTCGCTGAAGTGCGGGAGGCGTTTCCCGGACCCCCAGGACCCCCCAAATCCCCCATTCCCGGTTCCGGTTCCCCGGTTCCGGTTCCCCGGTTCCGGTACCGGTCTCGGCGGTGTCGCTGAAGTGCGGGAGCCGTTTCCCGGGCCGGGGCAGCCCGGCCTGCGGATCGTCGCCGAAGTTGTCGTTCTCCAGCGCCTCCAGCTGCCGGTGCAGCCGCCGCTGCCGCGCGGGGCCGTCCAGCACCCGCCGGGGAGCGCCCTCGGGCACCCGCGCTGGGGGCCAGAAAATTGGGAATTATTGCCCAAAAAATTGGGAATTATTGCCCCAAAAATTCGGGAATTATTGCCAAAACATTCGGGAATTATACCCAAAAATATCCAGAATTATTGCCCAAAAATTCGGGAATTATCGCCCAAAAAAATCAGGAGTTATACCCCAAAATATCGGGAATTATCCCCAAAAAAATCCCCGAGAATCCACCCAAAAATTCGGGAATTATACCCAAAAATATCGGGAATTATTGCCCAAAAATTCGGGAATTATCGCCCAAAAAATCAGGAGTTATACCCAAAAATATCGGGAATTATCCCCAAAAAATCCCCGAGAATTCACCCAAAAATTCGGGAATTATACCCAAAAAATCACAGGAATTATCTCCCAAAATCCAAAAAAAAATTTAGAATTAGTCCCTAAAAATCACGGGAAGTATCCCCAAAAATTTGGGAATTATATCCCAAAATACCTGGAATTATTACCCAAAAATTTCGGAATTACTACCCAAAAAATTCGGAAATTATCCCCCAAAATATCGCGAATTATTACCCCAAAAATTGAGAGTTATGATCCAAAAAACTCGGGAATTATCCCCAAAAAAACCCCGAGAATTTCCCCAAACTCGGGACCCACCGGGGAGCGCCCTCGGGCACCCGCGCTGGGGAGGGGGACACGGGGTTCGGGGGTCAAACCGGTACCGGGACCCCCAGAACCGGCACCGGGACCGCTCAGAGCCCCCAGAACCGGCACCGGGACCCTCAGAAGCGACACTGGGAACCCTCAAACCGATACCGGGACCCTCAGAACCCCTCGAACCGGCACCGAGACCCCTCCAAAGAGTCCCGGGACCCCCTGAACCGGCACCGGGACCGCTCAGAACCACCCGGGACCCCCGAACCGGCACCAGGACGCCCAGAAGCGGCCCCGGGAGCCCTCAAACCGATACCGGGACCCCTCAAAGGAGACCCGAGACCCCCGAACCGGCCCCGGGAGCCCTCAAACCGATACCGGGACCCCTCAAAACCGGCCCCAAGACCGCCTGAACCGGCACCGAGACCCCCGAACCGGCACCGGGACCCCCGAACCGGCACCGGGACCCCTCAAAAAGAAGCCCCGGAGCCCCGAAGAGACCCCGGGACCCCTCAGAGCCCCCAGACCGGGAACCCTTCGGTACCTCGGGACTGTCTCGAGGTACCGAGACCCCTCAAACAGACCCCGGGACCCCCGAACCGGCACCGGGACCCCCGAACCGACCCCGGGACCCTCAAACCGGCCCCGGTACCCCTCAGAACCCCCCGGGCCCCCTCAGAACCCCCCGGGCCCCCTCTCCCCTCACCCGAGGTTTTCTTCTCCCCCATCCTGAGGCGACTTCCGGTCCCGCCTCCCTTCACTTCCGCCCTCCTCGCGCCACATCCGTTCCCGCCCTTTTTCCCGTCCGCCATCTTGAGCGCGGCACTTTCCCGCCCGCCGCCATTTTGAGTGTGGCGCTCCTCCCCCTCCCCTCAGGAAGCCCCGCCCCTTTTTTCAAAGGCTCCTGGCAACGTGGCAGCCCCTCCCCTCCGGCCCCGCCCCTCGGCGCTGATTGGCGGAAGGGGCGGAGCGGCGGGCGGGGATTGGCTAGAGGCGCGGGGCGAAGCCTCGCCCCTCTGCCGAAGCCACGCCCCCCGGCGCGCGCCATGGCCGCGCTCGCGCTGCCGCTGCTGCTGCTGCTGCTGGGGAGCCCCCCCAGGACCCCCCAAAACTGCCCCAAAACCGCCAAAAACTGCCCCGAAACCCCCCAAAACCGCCCCGGAACCCCCCAAAACCGCCCCGGAACCCCCCAAAACGGCCCTAAAAACCCCCAGGACCCCCCAAACTGCCCCCAACTCCCCCCAACTTGCCCCAAACCCCCCCCCGGGACTTCCGGGATCGACCCCGGGATCGAGGCCGGGAATGGTGAGCGGGGTCAGGGGTCACGGGGAGGGGTCAGGGGTCACGGAGAGGGGTCAGGGGTCACGGGGAGGGGTCAGGGGTCACGGGGAGGGGTCAGGGGTCACGGGGAGGGGTCAGGGGTCACCGGGGAGGGGTCAGGGGTCACGGGGCGGGGTCAGGGGTCACGGGGAGGGGTCAGGGGTCACGGGGAGGGGTCAGGGGTCACGGGGAGGGGTCAGGGGTCACCGGGGAGGGGTCAGGGGTCACCGGGGCGGGGTCAGGGGTCACTGGGGAGGGGTCAGGGGTCACGGGGAGGGGTCAGGGGTCACTGGGGAGGGGTCAGGGGTCATGGGGAGGGGTCAGGGTCACTGGGGAGGGGTCAGGGGTCACTGGGAGGGGTCAGGGGTCACGGGGAGGGGTCAGGGGTCACTGGGGAGGGGTCAGAGGTCACCAGGGCGGGGTCAGGGGTCACCGGGGAGGGGTCAGGGTCACTGGGGCAGGGTAAGTTCAGGGTCAGGGGTCACTGGGGAAGGGTCAGGGGTCATGGGGGGGTCAGGGGTCACTGGGGTGAGGTCAGTGGAGGGTCAGGGGTCACCAGGGAGGGGTCATAGGTCAGTGGGAGGGGTCAATGGGGGTCAAGGGTCGGTGGGCGTGGTCCCAGCGCTGGCCCCGCCCCCCCAGAGCCCCTGCTGGTGCTCACGGTGGCCACCGAGGCCACGGACGGCTACCGGCGCTTCCTGAGCTCCGCCCGCGCCTTCAACTACAGCGTGCAGGTGGGGGAGGGGCGGGGGGCGGGGCCGGGGTGGGGGAGGGGCGGGGGGAGGGGGGGGAGGGCGCTCTGGGGTTTTATTCCCGTTTTTATTCGGTTTTATTTGGGTTTTTTGGGGTTGAATTTGGGGTTTTGGAGGGGTTTGAGGGGTTTTTTTAGAGCCCTGGAAGTCGCCCTAAAAACCCGGGAAATCGCCCCAAAAATCGCCCCAAAAATCCTGAAAATCACCCCAAATGTTGCCCCAAAACCGCTCCCGAAACTCTGAACATCACCCCCAAAAATCATCCCCAAAAACCCCTAAAATTCGCCCCAAACCCCCTGAAAATCCTTCCAAAGAATCGCCCCCAAAATCCTGAAAATCGCCCCCCAAAACTGCCCCAAAAACCCCCCGAAAACCACACCGAAAACCACCCAATAAACCCCCCAAACCCCCCCAAAACTGCCCCAAAAAACCCCCAAAACCACACCGAAACCCACCCAATAAACCCCCCAAAACCCCCAAAACTGCCCCAAAAAAACCGAAAACCACACCAAAAACCACCCAATAAACCCCCCAAACCCCCCCAAAACTGCCCCAAAAAACACCCCAAAACCACACCGAAACCCACCCAATAAACCCCCCAAACCCCCCCAAAACTGCCCCCAAAAACCCCCAAAACCACACCGAAACCCACCCAATAAACCCCCCAAAACCCCCCCAAAACTGCCCCCAAAAAACCCAAAACCACACCGAAAACCACCCAATAAACCCCCCAAAAACCCCAAAAGTGCCCCAAAAACACCCAAAACCACCCCCAAAAATCCCCAAATTGCCCCGAATTTTCCCCATTTCCCCGTTTTTCCGTAGCTTTTTCCCAGTTTTTTGCCTTTTTTTTCCCCCCAATTTTTCGCCGTTTTTCCCCGTTTTTTGGCGTTTTTTGCCATTTTTGTTCGTTTTCCTAAACTCCCCATTTTTCTCCCCAGACCCTGTGCCTGGGCCAGGCAGTGACATCACCCAGGTCCCATTTCCCCCCATTTTCCCCCATTTTTTCCCCATTTTTTGACCATTTTTCCCCATTTTTTCACCGTTTTTTGACCCATTTTTGCCTTTTTTTCATGCTCTTTCACATTTTTGTCAATTTTCCCAAATTCCCCGTTTTTCTCTCCAAATTCTCAGGCACGAAAGGCAGTGACATCACCCACCTCCCATTTCCCCATTTTTTCCCCTTTTTTTTGCCATTTTTTGACCATTTTTTGTCTTTTTTCAGCATTTTTTGGCGTATTTTCTCATTTTTGTTAATTTTCCCAATTTTCCCCATTTTTCTCCCCAAACCCTGCGGCAGGCAGGACAATGAAATCACCCAGGTCCCATTTCCTCCATTTTTTCACCCTTTTTTTGGGTGTTTTTTGGTTGTTTTTGGCCATTTTGTCACCAATTTCCACCATTTTTTCGCTGTTTTTTGGCGTTTTTTCCCATTTTTGTTAATTTTCCCAATTTCCCCGTTTTTCTCCCCAGACCCTGGGCCTGACCCGTGCCTGCCAGGACAATGACATCACCCAGGTCCCATTTCCCCTTTTTTTGGGTGTTTTTTGGCCGTTTTTGGCCATTTTTTCACCGTTTTTTGTCATTTTTTCGCCGTTTTTTGGCGTTTTTTGCCATTTTTGGTAATTTTGCCCAAACTTTGGCTTTTTCTCCCCAGACGCTGGGCCTGGGCCGGGCCTGGCGGGGGGGGGACATCGCCCGCAGCCCCGGGGGGGGGCAGAAGGTTCGGTGGCTCCGGGGGGCGCTGAGCCCCCTGCGGGGGAGGGGCGGCCTCGTCGTGCTCTTCGTCGACAGGTGAGGGGTTTGGGGCGAAACCCGGGCACTTTGGGAAATTTGGGGAGTTTTGGGGGGATTTGGGGATTTTGGGGGCATTTGGGGATTTTTGGGGCAATTTGGGAAAATTTGGGGATTTTTATGGGATTTTTGGGGGGAATTTGAGGGATTTTGAGGGATTTTTGGGGGGAATTTTGGGAAATTTTGGGGGGGTTTTGGGGATTTTGGGAAATTTTGGGGATTTTTGCGGGGATTTTGGGGGAAATTTGGGGGAATTTTGGGGGAATTGGGGGTTCCTAATCCTGTTTTTTTCCCCAGCTATGACGTGGTGTTCGTGGTGGGGGTTTTGGGATGGATTTTGCTGATTTTTGCCCATTTTTGTCTCATTTTTCCCCATTTCTCCCCCCAGCTATGACGTGGTGTTCACAGGGGTTGTTTTGGGGGTTTTTAGGGTGGATTTTCCTGATTTTTGGGGTGAATTTGCCCATTTTTGTCTCATTTTTCCCCATTTCTCCCCCCAGCTACGACGTGGTGTTCGCGGGGGGATTTTTGGGGTGAATTTCTCCATTTTGGGGCTGATTTTGGCTGATTTTGGTTGGTTTTCTCTCCCCAGCTATGACGTGGTGTTCACAGGAGTTGTTTTGGGGGTTTTTAGGGTGGATTTTGCTGATTTTTGGGGTGAATTTGCCCGTTTTTGGGTTAATTTTGGCTGATTTTGGCTGTTTTTCTCCCCAGCTATGACGTGGTGTTCGCGGGGGGCCCCCGTGAGCTGCTGGCCAAGTTCCGTGGGTCGGGGGCCGGGGTTCTGTTCGCGGCCGAGGGGTTCTGCTGGCCCCAGGAGGGGCTGGCACCCCGGTACCCCCCTGCCCCACCCGGGGGGAAACCTTTCCTCAATTCGGGGGGTACGAGAGGGGCCCTGGGGGGGATTTGGGGAGGTTTGGGGGGGGTCCTGAGGGGATCTGGGGGGTCCTGGGTGAGATTGGAGGGGTCCTGGGGGGGATTTGGGGGGTCCCGGGGGGTTCTGCTGGCCCCAGGAGGGGCTGGGACCCCGGTACCCCCCTGCACCCCCTGGGGGGAAACCTTTCCTCAGTTCGGGGGGTAGGAGAGATTTGGGGGGGGTTTGGGGGGTCCTGAGGGGATTTTGGGGGAATTTGGGGGGTCCTGGGGGGGGGTTGAGTGGGATTTGGGGAGGTTTGGGGGGATTTGAATGAGACTTGGGGGGTCCTGAGGGGGATTTGGGGAGGTCTGGGGGGGATTTGAGGGATCCTGAGTGGTTTTGGGGGAGGTTTGGGGGGTCCTGGGGGGGTCTCAGGGCTCTTTTTGGGGTGATTTTTGGGGTGATTTACAGGGATTTTGGGGATTTTCAGGTGTTTTGGGTTTTGGGGTGATTTTGGGGTGATTTTTGGTGTTTTTAGGGTTCGTTGGCTACGCCCCAGCCCTGTGGGGGTTTTGGGGTCTCCCAGGGCTGTTTTGGGGGTGATTTTTGGGGTGATTTACAGGGATTTTGGGGATTTTAAGGTTTTTTGGGTTTGGGGGTGATTTTGGGGTAATTTTTGGGGTTTTTAGGGTTCGTTGGCTACGCCCCAGCCCTGTGGGCTCTGGTGGAGCGTTGGCACTTCCGGGACGACGACGACGACCAATTATTCTACACCCAATTGTACCTGGATCCCGAGCTGAGGGTGAGCCCAAAATCCCCCAAAAACACCCCCAAATTATCCCCAAAACACCCCCAAACCACACCCAAAATCAGCCCAAAAATCCTCCCTGAAATCCCCCCAAATCGCCCCAAAAATATCCAAAATTATTAATTGTTCTACACCCAATTGTACCTGGATCCCGAGCTGAGGGTGAGCCCAAAATCACCCAAAAACACCCCAAATTATCCCCAAAACACCCCCAAAACACCCCAAAAATACCCCCAAAATACCCCCAAATCAGCCCAAAAATCAGCCAAAAAATAGCCCAAAAAATGCCAAAAATCCCCACCAAAATTCCCCCAAAACCTCCCCTAAAAATGCCCCAAAATCATCCCAAAATCTTTCTCCCCGCAAAATCTCCTTTTTTCCTCAAAATTCTGGTTTTTCCCAAAAAATTTCTCATTTTTCCCCCCAAATTTCTCATTTTTGCCCCAAAAATTCTCATTTTTTCACCAAAATTTCTGATTTTTGCCCAAATTTTCCGTTTTTTTCCCCAGGAGCAGCTGGGGCTGGCCCTGGACCACCATTCCAGAATCTTCCAGAACCTCAACGGAGCCCTGGGTCAGCCTGGGGGGGGTTGGGGGGAATTTGGGGGAAATTTTGGGGATTTTTTGGGGTTTTTGGGGGATTTTTTAAGGAATTTTGGGGGATTTTTGGGGGATTTTTTGGGGGAGAATTTTGGGTGGGTTTGGGGGGATTTTTTGGGATTTTGGGGATTTTTGGGGGATTTTTTGGAGATTTTTTTTGGGAATTTTTGGGGGATTTTTTTGGGGGAATTTGGGGGATTTTTGGGGGGATTTTTTGGGAATTTTGGGGAGTCCTGAGGGATTTTGGGGGGGAATTTTTTGGGGATTTTTGGGGGAGAATTTTGGGTGGATTTGGGGGGATTTGGGGGAATTTTTGGGGATTTTTTTTGGGATTTTTTGGAAGGATTTTTTTGGGATTTGGGGGATTTTGGGGGGATTTTTTGGGATTTATGGGGGGATTTGGGGAACTGGGGGGTTTTTTGGGGTCCCAGGGGGTTTTCGGGGTCCCTGATCCCATTTTTGGGGTCCCCGATCCCGTTTTTGGGGTCCCCGGTGGTGATTTTGGGGTCCCCGCCCCCCAGACGAGGTCACCGTTCGCTTCGAGCCGGGCGGGAACCGAGTGAGGAACGAGCTCAGCGGGGCCTGGCCGGTGGTGATCCACGGGAATGGACCTACAAAGGTAAAAAACACCCCAAAAAACCCCCAAATTCTCCCCAAAAATATCCCAAATTCATCCCAGAAATAGCCCAAAAATCCCCTCAACCGCCCCCAAAAATCGACCCAAAAATCTCCCAAATTCACCCCAAAGATCGACCCCAAACTCCCCCTGAAAAAACCCAAAATCCATCCCAAAAAAACCCCAAAATGCCCCCAAACTCCACCCCAAACAACCCCAAAACCACCTGAACAAAACCCCAAACCCCCAAATCCTCCCCAGAATCACCCAAAAAAACCCAAATCCACCTCAAAACCCCGAAAATCTCCCCCCAAACCCCCCAAATTCCGCCCCAAAAAAACCCCAAAATCCCCCCAAAACCACCCAAAAAACCCGAATCCACACCCCCCAAAAATCCTAGAGCCCCAAAAACCCCAAATTCACCCCAAACCCACCCAAAAAAACCCCAAACCCCCAAATCCTCCCCAAAATCTCCCCCAAAACGCTCAAATTCCACCCCAAAAAAAAAACCCCAAAATCCCAAACTTGCCCCAGATATTTGGGGGATTTGTGGGGGAAATTTCAGGAATTTTTGGGAAATTTCGGGGGGATTTGGGGGCATTTTGGGGCTGTCCCCAAATACCCCGAAATGTCCCAAAATGTCCCAAAATGTGGGAATTTGGAGAGAAAATTCTGAATTTTTGGGGGAAATTTCTGAAATTTTGGGGCAAATCTGGGGGATTTTGGGGGGGATTTTTTGGGGCAAATTCGGGGGATTTTGGGGCTGTCCCCAACCATCCCAAAATGTCCCAAAATGCCCCAAAATCTCCCCAAATTCCTCCCCAGGTGGCCCTGAACTCGCTCAGCAATTACGTTCCCCAGGGCTGGCGCCCGGGGGGCTGCGGGGGCTGCGACAGCGACCGGAGACCCCTGGGGGGGACCCCGGTATGGGGGGGGGGTCCTGGGTGGGATTTGGGGGGTCCTGGGAGGATTTGGGGGGGAATTTTGGGGGGTTTGGGGGGGATTTTGGGGGTCCTGGGGGGATTTTGGGGGGTTTGGGGGGGGTTAAGGGGGTCCTGAGTGGGATTTGGGGGGAATTTTGGGGGGGTTTGAGGGATTTGGGAGGGGATTTGGGGGGGTCCTGGGGGGATTTTGGGGTTTTGGGGGGTTCCTGGGTGGTTTTGGGGGAGGTTTTTGGGGGGAATTCTGGGGATTTTGGGGGTTTTTTTTGTGGGATATTCTGGGAATTTGGGTTTTTTTGGGGGGGATGGGATTCCAGTGGGGTTTGGGGTGATTTTTTGGGGGGGGGTTCCTGGGTGTTTTTTTGGGGAAGATTTTGGGTGGTTTTGGGGCGGTTTTTCGGGGGGTTCCTGGGGGGTTTTTGGGGGGTTCCTGGATGGTTTTGGGGTGGTTTTTTGGGGGGGATTCTGGGGTTTTTGGGGTTTTTGGGGGGCGGGATTCCAGTGGTTTTTTTGGGGGGTTCCTGGATGATTCTGGGGTGGTTTTTTTGGGGGATTTTGGTGTTTTCAGGGTGGTTTTTTGGGGGGTTCCTGGGTGTTTTTTGGGGGGGGTTCCTGGATGGTTTTGGGGTGGTTTTTTGGGGGATTTTGGTGTTTTCAGGGTGGTTTTTTGGGGGGTTCCTGGGTGTTTTTTGGGGGGGGTTCCTGGATGGTTTTGGGGTGGTTTTTTGGGGGATTTTGGTGTTTTCAGGGTGGTTTTTTGGGGGGTTCCTGGGTGTTTTTTGGGGGGGTTCCTGGATGGTTTTGGGGTGTTTTTTCGGGGGGATTCTGTTGTTTTCGGGGTCCCCGTGACCCCCCGTGCCCCCCCAGGCCGAGGCCCTGCCCTGGGTGCTGCTCGGGGTTTTCATCTCGGAGCCGACGCCGTTCCTGCCCCAATTCCTGCGGCGCCTGCGGGGGCTGGGCTACCCCCGGGAGCGCCTGGGGCTCTTCCTGCACAACGCCGTGAGTGAGACCCCAAAACCGCCTCAAATCACCCCAAAAACAGCCCAAAAATATCCCCAAAACACACCCAAAACATCACAAAAATGTCCCCAAAAATGTCCCAAAATCGGCCCGAAACCATCACAAAAATATCCCCAAAAGTCAGCCCAAAATCAGCCCAAAAAGGGGCTGAGGTACCCCCGGGAGCGCCTGGGGCTCTTCCTGCACAACGCCGTGAGTGAGACCCCAAAAATATCCCAAGAACAGCCTGAAAACATCGCAAAAATCATCCCAAAAATGCACCAAAAAGACACGAAAAATACCCCCAAAATACCCCCAAAATCACCCAAAATCAGCCCCAAATCAGTCCAAAAATGCCCCCAAAATCACCCCAAAACCACCCAAAACATCCCCAAAAATCACCCCAAAAATACTCCCAAAAATTTTGAGTGATTGTGGCTGAATTTCGGGTGAATTTCGGCTGATTTTGGGTGAGTTTTGGGTGAATGTTGGGTGATTTTGGCTGATTTTGTGTGAATTTCGGCTGATTTTGAGTGAATTTTGGGTCAATTTCGGGTGATTTTGGCTGATTTTGTGTGAATTTTGGCTGATTTTGGCTGAATTTCGGGTGAATTTCTGGTGAATTTTGGCTGAATTTTGGCTGAATTTTGGGTGAATTCCGGGTGATTTTGGCTGATTTTGGGTGAATTTTGGCTGATTTTGGCTGAATTTTGGCTGATTTGGGGTGATTTTGGCTGAATTTCGGGTGAATTCCGGGTGATTTTGGCTGATTTTGGCTGATTTGGGGTGATTTCGGATAAATTTTGGGTGAATTCCGGGTGATTTTGGCCGTCTCCCCTCCCCCAGGTGCCGGCGCACGAGCAGCAGGTGGAGGCCGAGTGGGCGGAGCTTCGGCGCCACTTTAGCTCCGCCCACCGCGAGGGGGCGGGGCTGGGGGGCGGGGCCGCCCGAGACCTCGGCATGTACGGGGGGCGGGGCCAAAGGGGGCGGGGCCAAAGGGGAAAGGGGAGGGGCAAGGGGGGGTGGGGGAGGGGCAAAGGGGGAGGAGCAAAGGGGGGAGGGGCTTCGTTTTGGGGTTTTGGGGGGTCCCAGTTCCCTTTTCGGGGGATTTTTGGGGTCCTAGATCAGATTTTGGGGGTCCCAGTTCTATTTTTGTGGTCCCAGCTCCATTTTTGGGGTTTTTGGGGGTCCCAGTTCCATTTTCGGGGGTCCCAGCTCAGATCTTTGGGTTCCCAGTTCCATTTTTGGGGGTCCCAGTTCCCTTTTCAGGTGATTTTGAGGTTCCCAGCTCAGATTTCGGGGTTCCCTGTTGGGTTTTTGGGTTGATTTTGGGTTCCCAGGTCAGTTTTTGGGGGTCTCAGATCCATTTTGGGGTTCCCAGCTCAGATTTGGGGTGATTTTGGGGGTCCCAGTTCCATTTTCGGGTGTTTTTGGCCCCCCCAGGTCCCTGTGCCGCCGCGCCCCCCGGTGCCAGCACTACCTGAGCCTGGACAGCGACGTCACCCTGAGCGAGCCCGGGCTGCTGCGGGAGCTGCTGGAGCAGAACCGGTACTGACCCCTGACCTCTGACCTCTGACCCCTCAGTGACCCCTCAGTGACCCCTCAGTGACCCCTCAGTGACCCCTCAGTGACCCCTCAGTGACCCCGGGCTGCTGCGGGAGCTGCTGGAGCAGAACCGGTACTGACCCCTCAGTGACCCCTGAGTGACCCCTGACCCCTCAGTGACCCCTCAGTGACCCCTCAGTGACCCCTGACCCCTCAGTGACCCCTCAGTGACCCCTCAGTGACCCCTGACCCCTCAGTGACCCCTGAGTGACCCCTCAGTGACCCCTGAGTGACCCTGAGTGACCCGAGTGACCCCGATCCCTCAGTGACCCCTGAGCGAGCCCGGGCTGCTGCGGGAGCTGCTGGAGCAGAACCGGTACTGACCCCTGAGTGACCCCTGACCTCTGACCCCTCAGTGACCCCTCAGTGACCCCTCAGTGACCCCTCAGTGACCCCGGGGTGCTGCGGGAGCTGCTGGAGCAGAACCGGTACTGACCCCTGAGTGACCCCTGACCCCTCAGTGACCCCTCAGTGACCCCTGAGTGACCCCTGCCCCTGAGTGACCCCTCAGTGACCCCTCAGTGACCCCTGAGCGAGCCCGGGCTGCTGCGGGAGCTGCTGGAGCAGAACCGGTACTGACCCCTGAGTGACCCCTCAGTGACCCCTCAGTGACCCACAGCTGACCGCCCTGACCCATAAGTGATCCCTCTGGTGGCCCCAGGTGTGTCCCCACCTGACCCAGGTGTGCCCCTCCCCCAGACAGGTGCTGGCCCCGCTCCTGGCCCGGCCCGGCCGCCTCTGGTCCAACTTCTGGGGGGCGCTGAGCCCCGAGGGCTTCTACAGCCGCTCACCTGACTACAGAGACATCCTGCAGGGGGCGCGCAGGTGAGAGACACACCTGGGGCAGGTGAGACACACCTGGGGATACCTGGGATACACCTGGGGATACGTGGGATACACCTGGGGCAGGTGAGAGACACACCTGGGGCAGGTGAGAGACACACCTGGGGATACGTGGGATACACCTGGGGCAGGTGAGACGCACCTGGGGATGCGTGGGATACACCTGGGGATACATGGGATACACCTGGGGCAGGTGAGGTACAGCTGGGGCAGGTGAGACACACCTGGGGCAGGTGAGACACATCTGGGACAGGTGAGACGCACTTGGGACAGGTGAGATAGGGGAGACACACCTGGGATACACCTGGGGCAGGTAGGATACACCTGGGGAGAGCTGGGATATACCTGGGATACACCTGGGGCAGGTAGGATACACCTGGGGAGAGCTGGGATATACCTGGGATACACCTGGGGCAGGTGAGAGACACACCTGGGGCAGGTGAGACACACCTGGGGATGCGTGGGATACACCTGGGGCAGGTGAGGTACAGCTGGGGCAGGTGAGACACATCTGGGGCAGGTGAGATAGGGGAGACACACCTGGGATACACCTGGGACAGGTGAGATGGGGGGGGGGCACACCTGGTGCACACATCTGGGGGCGTGGCCATGGCCGGTAATGAGCAGGTGGGCGTGGCCAGTGGTGGGCGTGTCTTCCTGTGGGCGTGGTCTGAGGTGGGCGGGGCTTGTGGGTGTGTCCCGGTGTCACTCGGGTTGTGGGCGTGGCCTGGGGTGGGCGGAGTTTCTGGTGGGCGTGTCCCTGGCCTCGCCTGCAGAGTGGGTGGGGCTGAATGTGGGCGTGTCTCTGGGTGGTGGGCGTGGCCTGAGGTGGGCGGGGCTCTGTGGGTGTGTCCTGGACTCCCTTGGGGTGTGGGCGTGGTCTGGGCGTGGGCGGGATTTCGTTGTGGGCATGGCTTGTGTGGGTGTGTGTGGGGCGTGGCCTGAGGTGGGCGGGGCTTGTGGGTGTGTCCTGGACTCCCTTGGGGCTGTGGGCGTAGTCTGGGTGGGTGTGGTTTTGTGGGCGTGGCTGCGGTGGGTGGGGTTTTGTTGTAGGTGTGGTCTGGGAGTGGGCGGGGCTTCTGGTGGGCGTGTCCCTGGCCTCACCCCGCCTGTGGGCATGGCCAGGGGCGTCTGGAACGTTCCCTACGTCAGCCACGCCTACCTGGTGGGCGGGGCCGCGCTGCGGGGGCCGCTGGGGGAGGGGCCGGTGTTCGACCACGCCCACCTGGACCCCGACATGGCGTTCTGCGCCCGGGCCCGCGAGAAGGTGAGAGACCCCAAAAACACCCGAAATTACCCCAAAAACACCCGAAATAACCCCAAAAACACCCGAAATCACCCAAAAAATACCCGAAATAACCCCAAAAACACCCGAAATAACCCAAAACCACCCGAAATCACCCAAAAACACCCGAAATAACCCCAAAACCACCTGAAATAACCCCAAAAACACCTGAAATTACCCCAAAACCACCCAAAATAACCCCAAAACCACCCGAAATTACCCCAAAAACACCCGAAATTACCCAAAAACACCCGAAATTACCCCAAAATACCCAAAATAACCCCAAAAACACCCGAAATTACCCCAAAACACCCGAAATCACCCAAAAACACCCGAAATAACCCAAAAACACCCGAAATTACCCAAAAACACCCGAAATAACCCCAAAATACCCAAAATAACCCCAAAACACCCGAAATAACCCCAAAAACACCCGAAATCACCCCAAAAACACCCGAAATCACCCAAAAACACCCGAAATAACCCCAAAATACCCAAAATTACCCCAAAAACACCCGAAATAACCCAAAAATACCTTCAATACACCCAAAATGATCTAAAAAAAGCCCAAAGTCACCTAAAAACCCCCAAAACACCGGAAATTCACCCAAAAAATACCCAAAAATACCCGAAATCATCCAAAAAACCCCCCAAATCACCCAAACCCCCCCAAAATACACCCCAAAAATACCTGAAAGATACCTGAAAAACACCCAAAACACCCGAAATATCCCCCAAATTCCTGGAAAATACCCCAAATCACCCCAAAACACCCGAAATACACCCAGAAAACACCCCGGGGTGAATTTTGGGCTGATTTTGGGGTGAATTTGGGTGATTTGGGGGCAATTTTTGTAATTTTGGGGTAAATTCTGCCGATTTTGGGGTGAATTTGCCGATTTTGGGGTGAATTTTGCCCGTTTTGGGGTGAATTTGGGTGGTTTTTGCTGATTTTTGGATAAATTTCGGTGATTTTGGGGTGAATTTTGGCGATTTTGGCTCCCCCAGGGGCTGTTCCTCTACGTCACCAACCGGCGCCACTTCGGGCACCTCCTGATCACCGACGGCTTCAACGGCACCGGGAGGAGGCACCCGGAGCTCTGGGAGCGCCTGAGAAACCCCTGGGTGAGTATAAACCGGTATAAACCAGTACAAACCAGTATAAACCAGTATGGATCAGTATAGATTGGTGTAAATCACTATAGACCAGTATAAACTAGTATGGACCAGTATAGACCAGTACAGGGCACTGTCACCCCCCAGTGCACCCGGAGCTCTGGGAGCGCCTGAGAAACCCCTGGGTGAGTATAAACCGGTACAAACCAGTACAAACCAGTATGGACCAGTATAGGTTGCTATAAACCAGTATAAACTAGTACAGACCAGTACAAACCAGTATAAACAACTAACAACAGACTTGGGCTCCCCCAGTAGCTCCCAGTGCTCCCAGTAACTCCCAGTAACCCCTCCCAGTGCTCCCAGTGCTCCCAGTTTGGGATTCCCAGTCACTCCCAGTGCCCCCAGTAACCCCCAGTAATGGCTCCCAGTCCCTCCCAGTCCCTCCCAGCGCTCCCAGTATCCCCAGTTTGGGATTCCCAGTGCTCCCAGTAACCCCAGTTCCCCCAGGACTGGGACCGGCTGTACCTGCACCCCAACCTGAGCCGGATCTTCCAGCAGGAGCTGCTGCAGCAGGTGAGGGATGGACCGAAATCACCCGAAATCACCCCAAAAAACAGCCCCAAAAATAGCCCAAAACAGCCCCAAAACATATCCCAAAAAATATCCCAAAAATAGCCAAAAAACAGCCAAAAAATCACCCCAAAATAACCCAAAAATAACCCCAAAATCACCCCAAAATATCCTAAAATTGCCCCAAAAATATCCCAAAAATAACCCCCAAAATGTCCCAAAATTAACCCAAAAATATCCCAAAAATAACTCAAAAAATGTCCCCAAAATGGCCCAAAAATATCCCAAAAATATCCCAAATCCAGCCCCAAAATCACCCAATGATATCCCAAAATTAACCCCAAAATAACGCCAAAATAACTCCAAAAATACCCCAAAAAAGAGCCCAAAAATAACCCAAAATCACCCCAAAAATAATCCCCCGAAATAACCCAAATATATCCCAAAAATCCCCCCAAAATACCCCAAAAACACCCAAAAATAACCCCAAAATACCCCAAAATATCCCAAAAATCCCCCCAAAATCCCCAAAATATCCCAAAAATCCCCCAAAATCCCCCAAAATATCCCAAAAATAACCCCAAAAATATCCCAAAATATTTCGGGGCGGTTTTGGGGTCCCCGGGTCGATTTTTGGAGTAATTTTGGCGTGACTTTGGGTGATTTGGGGTGATTTCGGGGTAAATTTGGCTGATTTGGGGTGAATTTTGGTTGAATTTTGGGTGATTTTGGCTGATTTGGGGTGAATTTTGGGATATTTGGGGTGATTTTGGGTGTTTTTGGGCCCCCCCAGCCGTGCCCGGACGTGTTCCAGTTCCCGCTGTTCTCCGAGGAATTCGCGCGGCAGCTGCGGGAGGAGGCGGAGCTTCAGGGAGGGTGGGCGGAGCATCACGAGGTGGGCGGGGCCTCCTGAAACATGGGGGCGGGGCCTCCTGAAACATGGGGGCGGGGCCTCGATATGGGGGCGGGGCCTCCTGAAACATGGGGGCGGGGCCTCGAAATGTGGGGGCGGTGCCACAAAAGGGGGCGGGGCCTCAAGATTTGGGGTTGGGGGTTCCCGAATCGGCGCTCCCGCTTGTCCTGGTGGGCGGGCTCAGGCCCAGGTGTGTCCCAGGTGTGTCCCCAGGTATCTCAGGTGTCCCCAGGTGTATCCCAGCTCTCTCAGGTGTGTCCCAGGTGTGTCCCACCTGTCCCCAGGTGTATCCCAGCTCTCTCAGGTGTGTCCCAGGTGTGTCTCAGGTGTGTCCCCGCTGTCCCCATGTGTCCCCAGGTGTGTCCCAGCTATCTGAGGTGGGTCCCAGGTGTGTCCCAGGTGTGTCCCAGGTATCTCCCCAGGTGTGTCCCAGCTCTCTCAGGTGTGTCCCAGGTGTGTCCCACCTGTCCCCAGGTGTGTCCCAGCTCTCTCAGGTGTGTCCCCAAGTACCTCAGGTGTGTCCCACCTGTCTCACCTGTCCCCCCCTGTCCCAGGTGCTCTCGTGGGCGGTGCCGCTCTCGGCGCTGCACTTGGATCTCGTCCTGCAGGGGGCGCTGCGGGAGCTCCTCCCCCCCATCGCCCGCCGGCTCTTCCCGGGATACGCCCCCAAGGTGGGCGGGGCCTCCGGGGGGCGGGGCCTGGCAAAAGGGGCGGGGCCTGGGGCAGAGAAAGGGGCAGGCCCGGGGAGCAGGGAAAGGGGCGGGGCTTGGGGAAGGGGTGGAGCTGGGAGGGGGTGTGGTTAAAGAAAGGGGCGTGGCCTTGGGGCAGGGCTTGGATAGGGCAGTGCTTGCAAAGGGGGTGTGGCTTAAAATGGGAGGTCGGGAAGGGGGCGTGGCCTCAGGAAAGGGGCGGGGCTTGGAAGGGAAGCATCTCAAATGGGGCGGGGCTTGTTAGAGGGGCGGGGCTGGGAATGGGGGTGGGGCTTGGGGAAGGGGCGGGGCATGGGATTGGGCGTGGCTTGGGTGGGGGCGGAGCCTCTGCAGTGGGAGGGGTTGGGTCATGGCTAAAGGGGGCGTGGTTTAGATGGGCGTGGGTTGTGTGAAATGGGGGTGGGGCCTGGCAAGGGGGAGGGGCAGGAGTGGAGTGGGCGTGGCCTAAGGGGGTGTGGTCTGAGGTGCAGATTTGGGGCGTAGTCTCCTTGTGGGCGTGGCCCCTCTTAGCCACGCCCCCCACCCTTCCCCCAGGGCCGCACCGTGCTGAGCTCCGTGGTTCGTTATGACCCCGCCCCTTCCGGCCACGCCCCCTCTGACCCCGCCCCCTCGGCCCCGCCCCGGCCCTCGGCCACGATCAGCCTGAGCATCAGCCTGAGCCCCGCCCAGGTAGGGACTGGGAGCACTGGGAGGGACTGGGGCGGTCTGGGAGGGACTGGGATAAACTGGGAGGGAACTGGGAGAAATGTCTGGTCCACACTGGTTTTAACTGGTCCATACTGGTTTGAACTGGTCCATACTGGTTTAAGGGCAGGGACTGGTTGTACTGGGGTCACTGGGATGGGTCACTGGTCCGTACTGGTTCTAACTGGTCCGTACTGGTCCGTACTGGTCTGTACGGATTTTAATTAGTCTGTACTGGTCCGTACTGTTTCTAACTGGTCTGTACCGGTTCTGACTGCTTTGTACTGGTTATAACTGGTTTGTACCGGTTATAACTGGTTTGTACTGGTCCATACTGGTCCGTACTGGTTCTAACCGGTTCTAACTGGTTTGTACTGGTTCATACTGGTCCATACTGGTCCGTACTGGTCCGTACTGGTTCTAACTGGTCTGTATTGGTTCTAACTGGTCTATACTGGTCTGTACTGGTTTGTATCGATTCTAACTAGTCCATACTGGTCCATACTGGTCCATACTAGTTCTAACTGGTTTGTACTGGTCCGTACTGGTTCTAACTGGTGTTCCCTGTTCCCAGGGCGGGGGTTGGCTGTTCCCCCGCTACGGCTGCCACGCCCTGGCGCCCCCCCCTGGCTGGGCGCTGCTGCACCCGGGGCGGCTGACGCACCTGGGCCAGGTGATCCCGCCCCGGCCCCGCCCCCGCTACGGCCTCGCCCTGCTGGTGGACCCCTGAGGGACACCGGGGACATTGGGGACATCGGGGACATCGGGGACATCGGGGACATCGTGATGGACCCACTGATGGACCCCTGAGGGACACCGGGGACATCGGGGACATCGTCGGGGACATCAGGATGGACCTGGAGCTCCTCATGGACCCCTGAGGGACAACCTGGGGACATTGGTGACATCATCGAGGACATCGAGGACATCGTGATGGACCTGGCCCTGCTGATGGAGCCCTGAGGGGGACACGGGGACACCTTTGGGGACATCGAGATGGACCTGGAGCTCCTCGTGGAGCCCTGAGGGACAATTTGGGGACATCACTGGGGACATCCAGGATGTTATGATGGACCTGGACCTGCTGATGGACCTCTGAGGGACCCCAAGGTGGGGACACGGGGACACTGGGGACACCCAGGGACAGCCAGGACATCGCTGGGGACATCCAGGACATCGTGATGGACCTGGACCTCCTCACGGACACGTGAATGTCCCCAGAGTGGGGACACCAGGGATGTTGGGGACATCGAGGACATTGGGGACACCAGGGACATCGAGGACACCGGGATGGGCCTGGCCCTGCTGGGGGACCCCCGAGCGCCCCCGGAATTTGGAGGGGGGTCCCAAAATGGCACCTTGGGGACACCCCAGGGACATCAGGGACACCCTGGGGACCTCGAAGATCCTAAAACGGGACCTCGGGGACCCCGATGACGTCACAGGGACCCCGATGACGTCACAGGGGGTCCCCAAAAACCCCCTCCCCCCCCCAATAAAACCCCGCCGTCCCGATGACGTCACTGCCTGGTGTCTCTGTGTGACGTCACTGCCCGGTGGGCAGGCCACGCCCCCTCGGTGACGGGAGCTGCGCTCTGATTGGTGGGCGCCGGCGGTGGCCCCGCCTCCCCCAGAGTGACCACCGGGCCTCAGGCCCCGCCCCAATCCCAGGCCCCGCCCCTCCCCCAATCCCAGGGCCCCCTCCCCCAATTTTGGGGCCCCTCCCAAATCCCAACCCCTCCCCCCACCCAAGTTCAGCCCCGCCCCCAAAATTCCAGCCCCTCCCCCAATCCCATGAACCCAAATTCAGGCCACTCCCCCCTCTCACAGCCCCGCCCCCTTTCAGCCCCTCCCCCCAAATCCCAGCCCCACCCCCTCTTGTAGCCCCGTCCACCCCCACCCCCACCCCCTCCCCCAATCCTGTGGCTCCAAATCCTGGCCCCTCCCCCCAAATTCCAGCTGCAGTGGGCGTGGCCATGCCCAGGCCCCTCCCCCATCCCCCACCCCCCCCTTAGGGACGCCCCCAGCCCCTCCCCCACCCCTCCACATTCGAGGCTCCGCCCCCCAAAATCACACAGCCCCTCCCCCACCCCCTCCCCCTCTCGCAGCCCCGCCCCCTCCCGTAGCCCCGCCCCCCGGAAGCCCCGCCCCCTTCAGGGCCATGTGCAGTTTATTGGTGACGTCATCGTTTCACACCGGGGACTCGGGGACCCCCCCGGGGCCCCCCCAAAATCCCCGGGGGGGGGAGGGGGGAGGGGCGGGGCCGGGGGTGGGGGAGGGGCCGCCCCCCCCCAAACCCCACCGGGGGGTCCGGGGGGGGAGGGGGAGGGGCTGGGGAGGGGACACAGACAGAGGAGGGGGAGGGGAGGGGAGGACACGCCCCCTCCCCTCCCCCCCCAAATTACCCAATGGGGGGAGGGGCGGCAGTGACACCCGCCCCTCCCCCACCGAAAGCAGCGCCACCCCTCCCCCCACCCCCTCCCCAAAATTCACCCCCTGGGGTGGGGGAGGGGCCCCCAAATCTTCAGCGCTCGGGGGAGGGGATTTGGGGGTGGGGGAGGGGCTCCATGCAGTGGGGGAGGGGCGAGGGGGAGAGGGACTGCACCCCCAAAAATCCTCAGGGGGGTGGGGGAGGGGCGTGACCCCGAATTTTTGGGGGATTTCCCCAATTTTGGGGGCGACTCCTCCTCCTTTTTTGGGGGGGGCAGGGGCGGTTTTGGGGACTCCTCCCCCCATTTTTGGGGGGGACCCCTCCCCCATTTTTGGGGACCCCCCTGGTTCCCTCCTCTCAGGGGCGTCCCCTCCCCCCCCTTTCCCTCCAAATTTTGGGGTCCCCCTCCCCTCCCCCCCATCCCCAATTTTTGGGGTCCCCTCCCCCATTTTTGGGGACCCCTCCCCCCCAACTCCTCCTGGATTTTGGGGTCTCCCCTCCCCCCTCCCCAAATTTTGGGGCTCCCCCCATTTTTGGGGTGACCCCTCCCCCCCATTTCCAGACCCCTCCCCCTCAAATTTTGGGGTCCCCCCCTCCCCCAATTTTCAGGCTCCTCCCACTTTTTCAAACCCCTCCCCCCAAATTCTCAAGCTCCTCCCCTTTTTTGGGGGTTCCCCCCCCCCCCATTTTTGGGGTCTCCCCTCCCCCCAGGCTCGGCAGTGAAGGGTGGGGGGAGGGGCGAGGGGGGGGGAGGGGTGGGAATTTGGGGGTGGGGGAGGGGCTGGAATGTTTTTTGGGGGGGTGGGGGAGGGGCTCAGTTCAGGGGGGACCCCTCCCCCCCCCGATTTTTGGGGGAGGGGCTCTTTGTGCTCAACTCAAGGTGGGGGAGGGGACCCCAAAATGCCCCCCGGGGTGGGGGGAGGGGCCCCAGGGAGCCCCAAAATTCCCTCCGGGGTGGGGGGAGGGGTGCCCCTCCCCCCCCCCATTTTTGGGGTGCCCTGGGACCCCTCCCCGGATTTTTTTGGGGGGCAGGGCTATGGGGGAGGGGGCGGGGCTACAGGGAGGGGGCGGGGTTTGGGTTTTGGGGGGAGGGGCCAGGTGGGTTTGGGGGTGGAGCCTCGAATTTGGGGGGGGGAGGGGGAGGGGCGTCCCTGAGGGGGGGATGGGGGGTTTGGGGGAGGGGCCTGGGCATGGCCACGCCCACCGCAGGCGTTTGGGGGGGGCGGGGTTTGGGGGGTCCGTAAGGGGGCGGGGTGAGAGGGGGGCGGGGCCCGAGCGAAGGGTGGGGCCGGGCGGGGCGGGGCCGGCGGCGTTAGGTGCTGAAATAGACTGGGGGGAGAAATTTGCATCTCATTAATATTCAGGAGCCTCATTTGCATATCCCCGCCCATTACCTGTGAGTTTCTGCCCCTTTTTTACACGCCCCGCCCCCTCATTTGCATACCCGTGGCTCCACCCACTCCCGCCCTCATCTGCTCCTAATTTGCATACAATTTGCATAGCCCCACCCACTTTTCACACTCTGCCCCACCCCTCATCTGCATAACCCGTCCTCATTTGCATACCCCCTCCTCATTAGCGCTTAATTTGCATAATGAAGCCCCACCCTCGTTTAAATAACTTCATTTGCATATCAAGTCCTCATTTGCATATTGAAATCTGTGAGCCACGCCCTTATTTGCATATTTGGACCCTCATTTGCATAACCCAACCCCTAATTTGCATCCCTCATTTGCATATCCAGCCCCCCCACAATTAACGACCCGCCCATTAGCCACGCCCCCTTATTTGCATACCACGCCCCCTCATTTGCACACCCGGGCCCCTCCTCCCCATTCCCCGCCCCCCTGATTGGCGTGGCCCCTCCCCCTCATTTGCATAACGAGGCGCTCACCGATGATGATGATGAGGACGATGGCGCAGATCACGCCCAGGATGATCATCATCTGCGGGGGGGGAAGGGAATTTTGGGGCAATTTCGGGCGATTTTGGGCGATTTTGGGGAATTTTGGGGAATTTTTGGGGGTTTTTTTTGGGGATTTTGGGGGTTGTTTTGGGGGGTGGCGCTGGAGTATTTTGGGGTATTTGGGGGCCGGTTTGGAGCATTTTTGGGTATTTCGGAGCTATTTTGGGGCAATTTTGGGTGGTTTCGGGGTAATTTGGGGTAATTTGGGGCAGTTTTGGGGCAATTTTGGGTGGTTTGGGGGCAATTTTGGGTGAATTTGGGGTGGTTTTGGGCACCTTGAGGTTCTTCCATCTGTACTTGCGCTTGGATTTATATTTGGGTTATTTTGGGGCTATTTTGGGGCTGTTTTGACCATTTTCGGCTGGTTTGGGGCAATTTTGGGGTAATTTCGGGTGGTTTTGGGGTCATTTGAGATCATTTTGGGTGAATTTTGGGTGTTTTCGGGTACCTTGAGGTTCTTCCACCAGTACTTGCACGGGAGATCATTTTGGGCTATTTTAGGGCTATTTAGGGCTATTTTGGGGCTGTTTTGACCATTTTTGGGTATTTTGGGGCTATTTTGGGGCTATTTCAGTCTGTTTTGGGGCAGTTTTGGGTCAATTTTGGGTGAATTTTGGGTGTTTTTGGGTACCTTGAGGTTCTTCCACCAGTACTTGCGCTTGAGCTTGGCGGCGCTGGTCTCGAACTGGGAGGCGCCGGCCTGGAGGGCGTCGGCGCGGTCGTCGAGCTCCGAGAGCTTCTGGTCCCGCTCCAGCACCTTGTCCACGTTCACCCGCATGATGTCCACCACCTGGGGGGTCAGGGGTCACGGGGGTCACGGGGGTCACAGTGACCACTGAGCTCAGGGGGGCGGGGGGGCTGAGTGACCCCTGAGCTTGGGGCAGGGTCAGTGGGGTCAGAGTGACCACGGGGCTCGGGGGGGTCAGAGTGACCACTGGGCTTGGGGTCAGTGGGGCTGGGAGTGACCACTGAGCTTGGGGGGGGTGTCAGAGTGACCACGGCACTCAACGGGGTCAGTGGTCAGTGGGGCTGGGAGTGACCACTGAGCTTGGGGGGGTCAGTGGGGTCAGAGTGACCACGGGGCTCGGGGGGGTCAGAGTGACCACTGGGTTCAGGGGCTCAGAGTGACCACTGAGCTCAGGGGGATCAGAGTGACCGCTGAACTCAGGGGGGTCAGTGGTCAGTGGGGCTCAGAGTGACCAGAGCACTCAGGGGTCACCGACGGCCCAGTTGAGCCACTTGGCCACGCCCACAGAGTGACCACGCCCACAGAGTGACCACAGCCAGGGGTCAGAGGTCAGAGTGACCAGAGCGCTCAGAGCTCAATAAAAGCCACACAGACTGACCACGCCCCCGATGGCCACGCCCACGGTGGCCACACCCCTCTGGCCACACCCACAGTGACCACACCCATGCAAGCCACACCCCTCTGATGGCCACACCTAGGATCAGCCCCTCCCCCACCCCAACTGACCCCACCCAACTGACCACACCCAGTGACCACACCCCCACCTCAGTGACCCCTCCCCACCGACCACACCCTCATGTTGGCCACGCCCCTTCCCCACTGACCCCTCCCCATTTCCCGACTCCTCCCCCACTGACCACACCTGCTGACCCCTCCCCATTGACCACACCCACTGACCACACCCACTGCACTGACCACACCCACCTGACCACACCCACACCCCACTGACCACACCCACTGCACTGACCACACCCACCTGACCACACCCACACCCCACTGACCACACCCACTGCACTGACCACACCCACCTGACCACACCCACACCCCACTGACCACACCCACTGCACTGACCACACCCACCTGACCACACCCACACCCCACACCCCCCGACCCCTCCCCGTTTCACTGACCACACCCAACTGACCACACCCAATGACCACGCCCCCCCCGGGCCCGCCCCCCGGCCCCGCCCCCACCTCATCCACTTGGGCCTGGGTCTGCTGCAGCCGCCGGTTGCTGGTCAGGTTGGGGGGAGGGGCGGGGGGGCCCCCCCCTTCGCCCGCGGCGGGGGGAGGGGCGGCGGGGGCCGAGGGCGCCGACCTGGACGGAGGGCAAAGGGCAAAGGTCACCGTGGCCACGCCCATAGACAGGGGGAACACACCCGGAGCGGCCGGAGGGGGCTGGAGTGACCACGGGGTGACCACTGAGTGACCGCTGAGTGACCCCTGAGTGACCCCTGAGTGACCATTGAGTGACCACGGAGTGACCGCTGAGTGACCATTGAGTGACCACGGAGTGACCATTGAGTGACCACTGAGTGAGCACTGAGTGACCACTGAGTGACCACTGAGTGACCACTGAGTGACCGCTGAGTGACCACTGAGTGACCACTGAGTGACCCCTGAGTGACCACGGAGTGACCACGGAGTGACCATTGAGTGACCTCGGAGTAACCACTGAGTGAGTACTGAGTGACCCCTGAGTGAGCACTGAGTGACCACGGAGTGACCACGGAGTGACCACAGGGTGTCCCCAATGTCCCCAAAGTGACCACAGGGGTGTCCAGGTGACCCCCAGGGTGTCCCCAATGTCCGAGTGACCACAGGAGCGTCTGAGGTGTCCCCAGAGTGACCACAGAGCGCCCCCAATGTCCCCCCAGTGACCCCCAGGGGGTCCCCAATGTCCCCCCAGTGACCCCCCAGGCCACCCAGGTGACCCCCAAGGTGTCCCCAGTGTCCCCAGGCTGTGCCCAGAGTGACCACAGAGTGACCACGGGGGTGTCCCCAATGTCCCCCCAGTGACCCCCCAGGCCACCCAGGTGACCCCTAAGGTGTCCCCGATGTCCCCAAAGTGACCGGAGGTGTCCTCAAAGTGACCACGGGGGGGTCCCCAATGTCCCAGTGACCCCCAGGCCACCCAGGTGACCCCCAGGGTGTCCCCAATGTCCCCCCGGTGACCCCCAGGGTGACCCCAGTGTCCCCAAAGTGGCCCCCAGGCCATCCAGGTGACCTCCATGGTGTCCTCAGTGTCCCCAGAGTGACCACAGCGCTGTCCCCAAGTGTCCAAGTGACCACAGGGGGTGTCCAGACTGACCCCCAGGGTGTCCCCAGAGTGACCAGGGGGTGTCCCCAGTGACCCTCAGGACATCCAGGTGACCCCCAAGGTGTCCCCAGCGTCCCCAGAGTGACCCCCAAGGTGTCCCCGATGTCCCCAAAGTGACCACAGAGTGTCCCCGACACCCCCCGAGTGACCCCCAGTGCCCCCCCAGTGACCCTCAGGCCATCCAGGTGATCCCCAAGGTGTCCCCAGTGTCCCCAAAGTGACCACGGGGGGGTCCCCAATGTCCCAGTGACCCCCAAGGTGTCCCCAGAGTGACCACAGAGTGTCCCCAACATTCCCAGAGTGACCAGGGGGTGTCCCCAACGTCCCCCCGGTGTCCCCAATGCCCCCAAAGTGACCACAGAGTGTCCCCAGTGACCCCCAGGCCACCCAGGTGACCCCCAGGGTGTCCCCAGTGTCCCCAGAGGGACCACAAAGTGTCCCCAACGTTCCCAGAGTGACCACGGGGGTGTCCCCAACGTCCCAGTGACCCCCAGGTGTCCCGAGAGTGGACCAGGGGTGTCCCCAGTGTCCCCCCAGTGACCCCCAGGTGACCCACAGAGTGACCAGGGGTGTCCCCAGTGACCCCCAGGGTGTCCCTGACGCCCCCGGAGTGACCACGGGGGGGTCCCCAATGTCCCAACATCCCCCCAGTGACCCCCCAGTGACCCCCAGGCCACCCAGGCGACCCCCAAGGTGTCCCCAGAGTGACCAGGGGGTGTCCTCCGTGTCCCCCCGGTGACCCCCAAGGTGTCCCCAGAGTGACCACAGAGTGTCCCAGTGACCCCCCCAGGCCACCCAGGTGACCCCCAAGGTGTCCCCGATGTCCCCAAAGTGACCACGGGGGGTCCCCAATGTCTCAGTGACCCCCAGGGTGTCCCCAGTGTCCCCAGGGTGTCCCCAGAGCGTCCCCAACATCCCCCCAGTGACCCCCAGGGTGTCCCCGACACCCCCTGAGTGACCCCCAGGCCACCCAGGTGACCCACAGAGTGACCAGGGGGTGTCCCCCGTGTCCCCCCGGTGACCCCCAGGGTGACCCTGACGCCCCCCGAGTGACCCCCAGGGTGTCCCCAGAGTGACCCCGCGCTGTCCCCTCCGCCCCTCCCCCACCCCGGGGGGGTCTCCCCTCTCTCCGGGCCCCTCCCCCCCCCCCACCCCCCCCCCCCCTCCCCGCGCGCGATGGGGGAGGGGCGGCCCCTCCTCGGGGGGTGGGGGAGGGGCGCCGCCGGCGGAGGATTTTTTTTTCCCACCCCCCCCCCCCCCCCGTTCTGCGTCGGAGGCCAAAAATAGCCCCGGGGTGGGGGAGGGGCCGCGAGCGCTCCCGGGGGGGGGGCCGCCCCTCCCCCACCCCGAGGGGGGGGGGGCGCTCTGCGGAGTGGGGGGGGGGGGGAGGGGGGGGGGGATTGCGATGGCGGAAATGAGAGGGAGGGATGGAGGGGGGGGGGAGGGGCGCGGCGAGAGGAGCGGGGTGGGGGGGGGATGGGGGGGGTCCCGGGGCGGGTGGGGGAGGGGCGGGGGGGGTCCCGGGGGGTGGGGTGGGGGAGGGGTGGCGCCCCCCACTCACATCGCGGAGCGGAGCGCGGTCGGTGCGGCGGAAGATGGCGGCGGGGGCGGCGCGAAGCATCCGGGAAACCGGGGGGGGGAGGGGCGCGGGGGGGGGAGGGGAGGGGGCGCCGAGAGGAGGGGGAGGGGCGGCGGGGAGAGAGGGGGGCGCGGGGGGATCTGTGGGGTGTGGGGGTTTGTGGGGTCAGGGGATCTATGGGGCACAGGGGATCTATGGGGTCTGTGGGGTCGGGGGGTCTATGGGGTCTGGGGTATCTATGGGGTCTATGGGGTCAGGGGTCTATGGGGCACAGAGGGATCTATGGGGTCTGTGGGGCACAGGGGATCTATGGGGTCTATGGGGCAGGAGGATCTATGGGGTCTGGGGGTTTATGGGCTCAGGTGGTCTATGAGGCATGGAGGTATCTATGGGGCACAAGGGGATCTATGGGGCAGGGGGATGTATAGGGTCTGGGGTATCTATGGGGTCTATGGGGCAGAGGGGAGTCTATGGGGTCTGGGGGTTTATGGGGTCAGGGGGTATCTGTGGGGGTGGGGGATCTATGGGGCACAGGAGAGTCTATGGGGTCAGGGGATCTATGGGGCACGGAGGGATCTATGGGGTTGGGGGGTCTGTAGGATCTATGGGGCACGGAGGGATCTATGGGGTGGGGGGTCTATGGGGCACAAGGGGATCTATGGGGTTAGGGGGTCTATGGGGTGAGGGGGGATCTATGGGGCGGGGTATCTATGGGGCACGGAGGGTCTATGGGGTGAGGGGATATCTATGGGGCACGGAGGGATCTATGGGGTGGGGGGGTCTATGGGGCACAAGGGGATCTATGGGGCACGGAGGGATCTATGGGGTGGGGGGGTCTATGGGGCACAAGGGGATCTATGGGGTCAGGAGGGATCTATGGGGTCAGGGGGGATCTATGGGTGAGGGGGTATCTATGGGGCACGGAGGGTCTATGGGGCACAGGGCGGTTTATGGGGCAGAGGGGGGGGGTCTATGGGGCACAGGGGGTTGATAGGGGGGTTTATAGGGATCTATGGGGCACAGGGGGATCTATGGGGTCTCTGTGGGGTCTCAGTGGGGTCAGTGGGGCCTCTATGGGGCAGGAGGTCTCTATGGGGTCAGTGTGGGGTCACAGCGGGGTCAGCGCGTCCCAGCCCCTCCCCCCCCCCCCACAGCCTGGTTAAACTGGAAACTTTATTGGGGGGGGGTCAGGGGTCACTGGGGGGTCACTGGGGGTCACTGGGGGGTCACTGGGGGGTCACTGGGGGGTCACTTGGGGGTCAGGGCGGTAGCCGGGGGGCAGCACCCTGCGCGAGTTCTCCCGCACCCAGGGGTGCCCCAGCACCCCCCGCAGGGGCAGGCGCTGCTCGGGCTGGCGCTGCAGCAGCCGCTGGATCAGATCGCGGGCGCCCCCTGGGATGTGCGGGGGGAAGTGCAGGTCCACCTGGGGGGAGAGACGGACAGGTGAGAGAGGGACAGGTGAGAGAGGGACAGGTGAGAGAGGGACAGGTGAGACGGACAGGTGAGACAGGTGAGAGAGGGACAGGTGAGAGAGGGACAGGTGAGACAGGTGAGAGAGGGACAGGTGAGAGGGACAGGTGAGAGGGACAGGTGAGAGAGGGACAGGTGAGACAGGTGAGAGATGGACAGGTGAGAGAGGTGAGAGAGGGACAGGTGAGAGAGGGACAGGTGAGAGATGGACAGGTGAGACAGGTGAGAGAGGGACAGGTGAGAGAGGGACAGGTGAGACAGGTGAGAGAGGGACAGGTGAGAGAGGGACAGGTGAGAGAGGGACAGGTGAGACAGGTGAGAGAGGGACAGGTGAGAGAGGGACAGGTGAGGGACAGGTGAGACGGACAGGTGAGACACAGACAAGTGAGGGACAGGTGAGACACATCAGGGACAGACAGGTGAGATCAGACGGGCTCAGGTGAGCCCAGCTGTGCCCAGGCGAGCTCAGGTGTGCCCAGGTGTATCCCCAGGTGTGTGCCCAGGTGAGCTCACCTGAGTGATCCTCCTGTAGGTGTCGGCGGCCGAGGGGCTCTCGAAGGGGGGGTGCCCGGCCAGCAGCTCGTAGCACAGCACCCCCAGGCACCACAGGTCGACCTTCTCGTCGTGGCTGCGGCCCTCCACCATCTCGGGGGGCAGGTAATCCAGGGTTCCGCACAAGGTACGGCGCCTGAGGGGTTAAACACACACCTGGGCACACCTGGGCACACCCAGAACCCACCCATCCCCCAGGTAATCCAGGGTTCCGCAGAGGGTGTGGCGCCTGAGGGGTTAAAAATGCACCTGGGCACACCTGGGCACACCTGGGCACTCAGAGATTCACCCAAGTGTGTCCTACCTGTCCCAGGTGTGTCCCAGG
>JADMLD010000793.1:0-40344 GCA_017589585.1 Phylloscopus whistleri | reverse complement strand
GGCTTTAACGAGTGTGGAAGGCTCTGTGCACACCAAGGGAAAGGATTTGAAACTACAGGATGCACCAGAAGCAACTCCACTCTACTCCCTCCAGGCAGCAGCACATACTCAGTGGCTGAGGCTCATTTCAGAAACATTAAATGTGCCACAGCAGTTCCTTCTCCCATCCTCCTGATACCCTGAACCTCAGGCCTCCTTCCCACAGGACCAGAACATTCTCACCTCTTCTCAAGCTGTCAATGCTGGTTATCCTCTACAGCATCAGGGCTGGGGACAGAGGAGAGTTACCTTTGAACTGCTTGATCATGTTCTGGTGCTTCTCGATGGCCTCCTGCAGGATCACCTCGGGCTGGTCCATCTTCCACCGCCACTCGGTGCCCACAGGGTTGGTGTGGTGTCTGAGGGAAGAGGGGACAGTCACCCACTGTCACCTGGAACCCACTGGAGAACTCACCTGCCACCTGGGGACTTGGGCATCAACAACACTTCACAACAAGAAATTCCCAGCAACCACCTGCTGCTGCCCCAACCTTTGGATGTCACCTCTGGACAGCACTCACGCCCCTCTCCTTCCAGGCCCTGGTCTCCCAGAAGGAAGAATGGGCCTTGTGGATAACATTAAACTTTATACACTATCTTCAAGCACAGGTTTCTAAGCTAAAATAATGTCTGCAGAAACCTCTGTAAAGAAAGGGAAATGGTTCTGCCTCCTCTTCTGCTCACAGCTGCACAAAGCTCTGGAGAAGGGACATCCCAGGCCATTTTTAGTTCCATTTCAGAGGTACCAAGCACCACCCTGAGGACAGGATTTCTTTCTACCCCAATATTTGTGTGGTGCTCTGGTACCAGGACAGATGAGGACAGGCTCCTCCAAACCCCCTGAAGACAGCAGGAAGCCTGCACTGTACCAGGACTGCTTTCCTGGAAGATCTGGGTCATCTCCCAGATTTTAATCCCCCTGACCCAAGCAGATTGCAGGGGAAAAATCCCAGATCTTCCATCTGAGGAACAGCTAGGTCACACTGGGTTGGGAATCCAACAAAGGATCACTGTCCCTGTATTTTGCTTTCTTGAAAAACAACAAAAGCCAACCCAGGTAAATCAACCCAAGCACCTGGAAGACCCATGGAGTCCCTCCTCATTTCTTACTTTATTAGCATGAGAGGATCATCCAGGACTTAAAACATCTCTTAAGGAAGTCAGTGAAATTCTGTGTTTTTACCTCCTTGTTCTCTCTCCATCTTTTCCTGCTTCATCCCAAAATATGCTCCAAAAGTCCCTTCAGTTTCTCCCTGCCACCCCCACTGCAGCCCACAGAGTTCACTAAGAGCAGCACATTGTGCAGGGCCCTTCACAAAAGCTCTTGGATTAACTCACCTCTGGTCAGGAAAACATCAGCAAAACACACTCCTGACATTCCATTTTCCAGCCAGGTGATCTCTGCTTCCTGCAACCTCCCCACCATCCCTGGAAATCAGCCCTGGGGACACTGAGAGTTACAGCTGCATCCGCCCTTCCAGCCTGGGGGATTAGGACAAGACTCCCAGCATTTAACTGAGGGACAAAGGACAGGGAAGCACTTCTCAGGGTGAGGGGGCTGCTCCAGTCATCACCAAAGGCTCCCAATGAGCTCTGGAAAAGGGGAAGGGATTCAAACCAAAAGAGAGGGTTTGGGTGGGATAGCAGGAAAAAATTCCTCCCTGGGAGGGTGGGCAGGCCCTGGCACAGGGGCCCAGAGCAGCTGTGGCTGCCCTGGATCCTGGCAGTGCCCAAGGCCAGGCTGGACACTGGGGCTGGAAGCAGCCTGGGACAGTGGAAGATGTCCCTGCACGTGGCAGGGGTGGCACTGGATGGGCTTTAAGGTTCCTTCCAAACCAGTCTGGGATTCTGGAATTCTCAAAGTGAGAGAAACACCTGACAGTGGTGAAACACAAACTCCAAACCCAGGCTCAATAAAATCAGCTTTTTGGCCCAAACATTTCTTCATCCACTTCAGGAGCAAAGATTCAAACACTGCTCTCTAACTTCACTACCTCAAGGATCCTTTAAGCCAAAACAGCTTTTTGAATTTCCCTTTTATTTCCTCATCTGGCAACATGAAAAGTTTTTGAATGTCAGCTATAAAAGGCATTTATAAAACTCCTCCATGTTTAACTGCAAAACTTGTACCTTGTGTATTTAATAGGGCCAGCCAGCAGGAAAATCAATAGGCTCTGGGTGCACCTGGACAGCTATTAGTGTCCAACAGGCTCTGCATTTTTAAACACATCCCTTTGTTTAATAAACACACCAGGTCAAGTCTACAAAGCTGCTTATTTGGCAAGAAGGAGGTTCTCTGCCAAGAGAAGGATAAAGCCTTAGAGATTGTACCCCAGTCCCCAGCACAGACAGAATTCCAGAGTCACCTTCCCATTCCTCCCAGGCTCTGTGACCTCCCTTCATCCACCTCACTGGCTACACCAGTAGTGAGCAGGTATTTGTGTTGGGGATTCCTTCCTTCCCAAAATAACACAGATAAAATGAAATCTCACCCAAACCCACACACAGCAGAAAACCTTGATTTTAGCAGAGATCCCAGGTGTGAAACAGGTTTGGTTTGCTCCTTCAGAGAGACACCTCAGTGCCACAGCCCACAGACTGCAGAGAACATGAGGGGAAGCTCCTGCTGGCTCCCCTGGAATCTCCCCAGACACCCAGCCTGCTCCCACCCAGCTTCCCCTGCAATGTCAGCACCTCTGATCCCCCAGGAGCAGGGGACAGCATCCCAGTCTCTGGCAGGTCCTGGGAGTCCTGGGAAGGTGCAGCTTCCCCAGGGCTGTGATCTGCCTCCCCAGTGGCTTGGGGGCTATGTTAGCACATCAGCTTTTGCTTTATACATTCTGCAAAGGGTTATTAAGAAGCTCTGAGGGCAGATGCAGCCCAGGTATAAAATATCATTTACTGCAGGCATCGACTGACCCAGGGTGATACCTGGTGGGGAACAGGAAGGGGAGGAAGTGCTGGTGGCAGTGACGTGAGAGGACAGAGCACAGCATTTCCAGGGAAGGCAGGAGCAGAATAAAAAATAAGAAGAGTTCAAGAAGCAGTCTCAGTGAACCCTGAGAGCCAGCAGAGAGATTGTAGAGAAGAGCTTAAGGGAAAAGAAGTTCAGGAGAAGTGGCAGTTTTGGAAGTCCTATTAAGGCAGAAGTGCAAACTGCAGCAATAAAAAGCAAAGACAGAACAATAAAATCAATCTGCTCTTCTGCAGCCTTGTGAGCCTCCAGCTGCAAACAAAAGGAGGAGCACAAAACACGGGGGCATCAGCAGAAAGGGGAAGGCAAAACGTTCAGCCACGACCAGGAAAGGACACACAAAAGAGATCCCAAGGACTTCCTGGAATGGTGGGAGGAGAAAGAGGGAGATCACAAAAAAAGCTGGGCCAATGCACAAGCCAACCATGTTTAATGTTCCTGCTGGTACAATCTGAAACCTGGCTGGACCTTTTCTTCAGCACCTCCTGAGAGCAACAGGAGGAGCCTAGACTGGGCTGGGCAGAGACCAGAACTGAGATATGGAATCTGAATGAAATGTTCTCCCTAGAATGGGTAAAGTCCCCCTGGAGCAGGCTGGATAAACTGGCTGACAGGATCAGAGGGTGCCAGGGCTGGCTTGGAGTGGATATTAAGGGAAATTTCTTCATGGAAAGAGTTGCCACAGGTCAGTGGTGGAGAGGTTTAAAAGCCCCGTGACGCTTGAGGACAGGGTCTGGTGGCCTTGGCAGTGCTGGGGAAACAACTGACTCAAGGATGTTAGAGGGCTTTTCCAACCAAAGGATTTCTGTGATTCTCTTCCAACTGAAACCTTAAAGATGGAAGATGCCCCATGCTGAAAAGCTCATCCCAACTCTGAGGTGCTCCGTTTTTAAGAGCAGAATCTCCTGAAAGGCTGGTGATGCTCAGTGTCCTGTGCTTGTGTCCACCCACCCCACCCAATCCCACCTCATCCCTGAACCCTGCCAGCACAGCTTCCCACACTATTCCAAAACTCACTTGGATGTCAAAAGTGCAAATTCACTTTCAAAGCCCCCAGTCACTGCCCCACATCAGTGACTGCTGGACCTGGCACCATCCCCTGTAGGGACAACCAAGGCCCAGCATGGACATTTCACAGCCCATAATCTGTTTATATTCACTACTGAAGCCATAAATTTGGGAGCTGATTGTAATAAGACCCAGGACCTCCAAGAATTCCAAGTCCAGGAGAACACAGAGTCTCTGAGCTTTCAGGCTCAGTTTCCAGGTGTTCCAGACCTTCAGTGTCCACTCCTTTGATATCAATACTCCCCATTTCCCTGAAGCATTTATCCTCTGGAATCAAATTAGTTACTGAGGAGAAGCTTTTGTTTTCATCTGTTTTCAGTTTCTTCTTAATTTTTTGAAGACCTTAAGTACTTTTCCTGTGAGAGATTATTAATTTTTAATCTCTGTATTTTGCAGGGCTTACTGTGATGCCTGGCTTTTGGCCACCCACTGATTTAGTGTCTGAACACAGCTTCAGTTGCTGTCTACAAGCAAAACCTGAAACCTCCAAGCACAGGTATAAGCATTGAAGTTACAGCAGAAGAAATACGAGCCAATTTCTTCACAGGATATTTCACTCTGTCTGGTTTGCCTCCTCCTCAGATGCAAAAGTAATAAACCCTATTAATTTAAATCTTATTTAGCTGTTCCATCTCTCCACAATAATTGATTGGGCTTTGGACACTGAGCCAAAAACCCTCATCAAATCAGGTCTGCCTGGTGCCTGTGCTGCAGGGAGATGTCACAGAGCTCCGAACCCACACTTGCTCTAATTGATTAAAAGATTTGGTCACTTGCACATTTCCATTTAGGCAATTAAGCTAAAGAGACACAGCCCCAGTGAGAGCAGCTGGGAGCAGGGATGGAGAGTGACAGACTCCCTTGGAGGACAGGATTATGACTGGGGATGTTGCAGTAATTAAGGTGTGGGGTGTCCCCCTCAATGCTTTTGATGGAACAGCCTCAGTGCTGCCTGAGGCAACACCAAACAATCTACCTTGGAGAAACATGGAATATCCTGAGCTGAAAGAGACCACAAGGATCATCCAGTCCAACCCTGGCCCTTGCACAGACACCCCAACAGTCCCACCCTGGGCATGCCTGGGAGCTCCTGGAGCTCTGGCAGCCTCGGGGCCGTGCCCATTCCCTGGGGAGCCTGGGCAGTGCCCAGCACCCTCTGGGGGAAGAACCTTTCCCAAAATCCAACCTGACCCTCCCTGACACAGGTGCATCTGCCTCCAGCTGTTCCCATCTCCCAGTCTGCTTTTCCCGTCCCCACAAAAAGCTGCCACATTATCCTGCATCCCCAACCTCTCTGAAGGGGACAGGCAGGGAAGTATGAGCCAGTGAGGGGGCCCTGGCAGCTGTGAATGCTCCCAGGGACAAGGGGGACAAGGAGAGCACCCAGTGCAGAGTCTGGCCACACCTCTGACAGTAACACCTGAATTTTCTGAGGCTGTTTGGATACTGGCTCCATCCATGTGCTCTAGTGGAGGTGACCTGCCCACAGCAGGGGTTGGAACTGATGCCCCTTAAGACCTCAACCCAAACCATTCTGTCATTCCATGATTGCTGGTTTGGGGCCAAAATATGTCAGTCAGGACCAGCCAACTCCAGTGAGATCCAGTTCCCAGGGAAAACAGCTGAACTGCAGCATTTGTTGCCAAAGTGAAGAAGAGAGAATAACCAGTGGCTTTAACCAAGGTTCCTTGGCCTTTCCTTCAGCCATCCAGGGAGAGCGCGGTGGTTGTGCAGCTGGAAACATTGGCAGAATCTGTAAATGTCAAAATCCTGAAAGAAGAGATCAAGAAGAAAGAATCCCAGCAGCCTTATCTGCAAGGCAGCATGCAGAGCTGAGCAGCCCAGCACAAAACCTGTATGAAAAACATTCTGCCAGCAGCAGATCCAAACTGGGATTTCACATGTCTGCAGCAGCACAGATGGCACTTGCTGCTCAGGAGCTGCCTTGTTTATCCTGCCCAGCCACCAGGGCTGCAGTTCCACTTCAGTCTCACACACTGAACAACCTGCAAGGTGTGGGGGATAAAACAGAAATACAGAGATAGGCCTGACTGCAGGGTTTGGGAGCTGGGCTGGCACAGGATCAGCAGGGATTGGGTGTGGCAAGGAGGGAAGGAAGATCCCTCTCACAGCTACAGGAAGGCTCCAGCAGCCCAGGCACAGGAGCTGGAAAAGTCATCTTTCAGCAGCAGTTCTGGTTTAAGTCAAGCTTAAGGTCCTGGGATGAGCCTCAAACTGAGCCTTACATTTTCCAACTTAAACCTTCCAGTTTCCAGGGGAGGCCTGAAGACAGCCAGCTGCATTCCATGTGGGAGAGCCCAACACCTGCCACCCACCTCACCCACAGCAGGGAAATAAATGAATCAATGCTAAAACCTCTGAGCTCAGTGCCCTGGGAAGCTGTTTCCTTGCAGTCAGTGACTCAGGTTGTACCCATCAGGAAAATCAGCTCTGTAGCACTCGCTGTCATCAGGCTGCTGCTGCCAGATCCCTCTGAAGTGACAGGTGACAGTGACAGTATGATGAGTTAGACAAACGGGGAACAGTGCCACCTTCTCTGGGTCTCTACACTAATGGACTGATTTATCAATTATTGATAAATCTGTACTATCTCATTTATCATTTTCTGCACTCTCCAGTTCACACTTGCTGGATTTCCCTGATTCAGCCTATTCCACATCCAGGCTGCTGCCAAAAAGACCTGAATAAGGGCATTTAGAAGAGAAACTGGGAAATGCTCTGTGGAGCAATGCTGGGAACAAAGCCCTTCATCCTGACCACATTCTTGTTTGCTCTCCTTGTGTGTGGGGACAGAGGGAGAAGCACAGGCAGGGCAATGTCCCTCCCAGCACAGCCCCACTGCAGGACTCCATGCACACCACGTGGAAAACAGACATAAGCAGAAAGTTTTCCTTCCTAGTCACTGCCCTGCTCTGAAGCAAAGCAGAAGCTGCACATTAAAGGTGCCATCTGCTGCTTCCTTCCCAGCCAGGGTATGAGGAAAGCCCATCCAGAGCACCAAGGAACACTTTGGAATAGACTCCCAAATGCAAACTGCTCAGGATGCCCAGTGTCCAGTGCTCATATTTAACATGGGAGACAGCTTCCAAGTGTCCTACAAGTTAGGGCAGTCCTTTAAATGCTCCCATGAAACATCTGCATGAGTAAAACACAAGGACTGTGCAAGACAGAAAGAGGCACTCAGAGGAATTTGGCTGGTTTTGCATGGAAATATCATCACAGAATCCAGAATGGTTTGGGTGGGAAGGGACCTTCAAGCCCATGTCATTCCATCCCCTGCCATGGCAGGGACAGCCTCCACTGGCTGAGGCTGCTCAGGGAATACTCACTGGGATGCTGGACCACCACCATTCAGGCTGGGGGATGGAATGGGTGTTGTTAGCAGCCTGGGGTAAGGTGTAAGTCCCAATGGGATGATTTAGCAGGGTGGGAAACAAAAGAGCTCAAAGCACAACCTCCCTGTCCTCCCACTCCAGGCGCTCTCACGTCACTGCTGGCATTTCTGCTGAGCCTCAGCCTCTCTTCCCAACCCTGCCCTGCACTCCCCCAGCCTGGCACACACCTCCCTTGGAAGCCCAGGAGTGAGTGAGCAGTGCTAGAGCAGCTCAGATCCAGCACAGCTCCTTTCCTTCAGGAATTCAAAGTCAGTCCTCTGAGGAAAGGGGATACTTTCCTGACTAATGGGAAGTCATTGAGTTGAGGACAGGTTGTCCAGCCTGGAGAAAAGGAGGCTCAGGGGGCCCCTGTGGCTCTGCACAGCTCCCTGCCAGGAGGGGACAGCCGGGGGGGTCGGGCTCTGCTCCCAGGGCACAGGGACAGGAGGAGAGGGAACGGCCTCAGGCTGGGCCAGGGGAGGCTCAGGGTGGGCATCAGGAGCAATTTCCCCATGGAAAGGGTGCTCAGCATTGGCAGGGGCTGCCCAGGGAGGTTTGGAGTGCCCAGACCTGGAGGTGCCCGAAAAAGGGCTGGAGGTGGCACTCAGTGCTCTGGGCTGGGGACAAGGTGGGGATGAGGCACAGCTTGAACAGGATGATCCTGGATGGCTCTTTCTACCTCTGTGACTCTAGGATTTATCAGCTGCTGTTTTAGGAAGGCAACAGTTACCGAGTGATCACTTTCCACTTGTTTAGAGCAATGGAATTGGTGGGGGTGAAGGTACTTTAAATATGGAAAATGATCCAATTTCCAGAGACACTGCCATTGCTCAGCACCTCGGGGCATTCACACAACACAGCCCAGGCTCCCCAGAGCACAGCTGGCTCAGGGACAGCAGGCTGAGTCCCACAGAGCCCCACCCTGGCCAAACCTCGGGTGCCTTACCTCCAGCAGAAGACACACTTGTTGGCACAGGCCAGGCTGGGGGTGGCCTCCATGCAGCGGTGGCTCTCAATGCCATAGAAGGTGTGCTTGTAGCAGCCCCCGCGGCCCCGCAGCATCGACTGAGGGCAGGGAAACACACACCAGGGTTAAAAACCCACCCGGGCCAGACTGAGGGCAGGGGAACACACACCAGGGTTAAAAACACACCCCAGGCCAGACTGAGGGCAGGGAAACACACACCAGGGTTAAAAACCCACCCGGGCCAGACTGAGGGCAGGGGAACACACACCAGGGTTAAAATCCCACCCGGGGCCAGACTGAGGGCAGGGGAACACACACCAGGGTTAAAAACCCACCCAGGGCCAGACTGAGGGCAGGGGAACACACACCAGGGTTAAAAACCCACCCAGGGCCAGACTGAGGGCAGGGGAACACACACCAGGGTTAAAAACCCACCCCGGGCCAGACTGAGGGCAGGGGAACACACACCAGGGTTAAAAACCCATCTGAGGCCAGACTGAGGGCAGGGGAACACACACACCTCCCACACACACACTACAAGAGTTAAAAACCCACCCGGGGCCAGACTGAGGGCAGGGGAACACACACACCTCCCACACACACACTACAAGAGTTAAAAACCCATCTGGGGCAGGACTGAGGGCACACACACACCCTCACACACCCACTAGGAAAATTTAAACTCCCCCTCTGGAGCCAAACTGAGGGCACAGCTGTGGATCTGCTCCTGAACTTCAGCCACCTGTGATTTCAGTTCCAAGTCCAGCAATGCCCTGAGCAGGGCTAGGGGACACCAGTGCCACCTGCCCTGATAAATTCCCAGCTCCCTGTAAAATGTGACTCTTAACATGCAGCTTGACTGCATTTAGGAGGTCAAACTCACCCCTGTGTAAGAGGAGAAAGACTTTAAGCTACTCAGTCCCCTCTCTGGCAGACCCTAGCACACCAAAGTGCTCTCCTGTAGCTTTTCAGACTCAGCCCATGAAGAGCAGGTGAAGCCTCTTGAGCTGCAGAAGTGTTCCTGGAAAAGCTCACTCAGGAGCAACAAGGATCCATTTCAAGGCTGTCTTACTGAACACTCCATTCTTTTCATTTATCTGGCAGAGTATTTCTTGCAGCACGAAATTAAATAAACGCCCTGACCTTATAAACCCTCATTCACAGCCAGCTCAGCCCTCATTCACAGTGGCTCCAGCAGGATGCTGCTCTTCCCAGCACAGCCACAGCAGCTTTCCCAACAGGATTCAACTCCTATTTAACATGCAGGCTGCTTGCAGAAAAGGCTGTCTTTCATTAGCTCAGTTAAATAATAAAAAATCAGAAAGAAACTTTACTACTCTCAAGAGAAAATCTGAAATATAACACAGCAGCTTTTAATCTGCCTTCCTCTTCCTGGAGAGTCCTGGTGATCCAACAGAAAGGAGCAGCAGGGAAAAATCCACAGCTAATCCCTAGCTAGCTGTACAGGTGGAAGATTAAATGACATGGAAAATGCTGTTGATTCTACCCATTCTTCAAATGATAGAGACTTCAGGAGATTCACAAATTCAGGAGAGCAAGTTATATTTGGCTTTTCCTAAGGCAAACAGACTCTTCCTAAAACATACAGGGTTTCTGTTTTTTTCTGGAATTTGACAGAATCCAATCTTTTCCATCTGAGATGCCTCTATGAAACTCTACTTAATACTGATCCTGCCAGCCCTGCTCCTGCTTTCCTCTGATACAAATCTCCACAAAGGCTCCTGAAGACTCTCACACACTGGTGCGAACCTGAGGCAAAGCCACTGCCTGGAACCAATTTCAGCTCAATTTATTAGAAGACTTTACATTCAATTCCTGCTTAAGCTAAAAATAGTGTGGGCCCATCTAAGCACACAGAGCTGCTATTTATTTTGTGAAATGGCTTTACAGTGCTGCATTAAAGTCTGGGTCTTTCATAAAAATAGGTTCTCTGGCTTTCTCAGTCACAACGTTCAGGTTTGGCAAGTTTTTCTTTAAACATTTTGTGATCATGTCTGCCACTAAAAATAATAGAAGAGAGAAATGGGTGTAAGAGTGACCAGCAGAGCAGCAGTGGGATCAGTGCATCCCACAGCACTCCTGACGGCCCAGGGTGGGATCTCAATGCTGCTCAGGAGAACAAGGCTCTTGATGAAACAGTTCATTGGCACAGGCACTGCAATGAAAACTCTCTGCAGCCCACCCTGGGATGGCATCCTAAGCGCTCTTTCAAGAATAAACAAAGTTGATCATGCAGCAAAGGAGGGCTCAGCCAGCAAGGACTGATCACTGCCATGGCACAGGAGTTAGAGATCTGCTGGCATCTTAACGAACTGCTGATCCCAGAGGTTTCCATCCAGGGATGCTCAAGGGTGCAAGATGTTGCAGAATGGTGGGTGAAGGGTCTGGAGCCCCAGGAGATGCTGAGGGAGCTGGGAAAGGGGCTCAGCCTGGAGAAAAGGAGGCTCAGGGGGCCCTTGTGGCTCTGCACAACTCCCTGCCAGGAGGGGACAGCCGGGGGGGTCGGGCTCTGCTCCCAGGGCACAGGGACAGGAGGAGAGGGAACGGCCTCAGGCTGGGCCAGGGGAGGCTCAGGGTGGAGATTCAGGAAAATTCTTCACTGAAGGGATGGTCAGGCCCTGGCACAGCTGCCCAGGGCAGGGGTGGAGTGCCCATCCCTGGAGGGGTTTAACAGCCCTGTGGATGTGGCACTTGGGGACATGGGGCAGTGGTGGCCTTGGCAGTATTGGGGGAATGTTTGACTTGATGATCTCAGAGAGCTTTTCCACCCCTAATGATTCTCTGATCAATGTTGCTCCCCAAATGTACAACATCAGAGATTTGTGAGCTCCAGAGGGACCTGCCAGGGACAGCTGAAACCACACTCAGTCTGAAGGGGCTGCAGGTTGTTCTCCAGGGCTCTGTGCCTCTGCTGGGCATGTTTTTAAGTCTGGAAACTGCTTGAAAAGGTACTGAGTTCCAGCCCCCCCAAGAGCCACGTGCAGGGCTGGAAGGAAGCTGTGTCACACAGGTGTGCTCATACCCACCCACAGGCATCGTACACAGCCACATCCACACACCCCACAGAGCAGGGAAATCATTAACAGTGAAATCAAACAACACCTCCCCGTGGAAATCTGATCTGATAAATGCTGAGAACCAGGGGAGCCCTGATTTGATAAATGCTGAGAACCAGGGGAGCCCTGACTGTCACCACCCACCCCCAGGACAGGGGTTCAAACAGCCTCATGTGCCTGTTCAGATGTGGCAGTGGCTGAGTTATCCCTGTTTCACAACCTCACACCAGGGATACAACCCTCCCACCTTCCCCTCACGTGGATTTCAGTAGGCAGAAGATGTTTTAGCAGCAGAACAACAGGAAAAACCAGAAAAGGATGTTCCCAGCTCTGTGCCACAACTGTATTCTCACTCTTTGCAGAGCGATTTTAATAGCTGGAAATGCAAGGTTATAGCTTGAAAGACGGAATTTGGGTTTGTGCAAATGATAGCACATTTTTAAACGATATTTCGTCAGGAAGTGGGAATATCTGAGCAAGTCTCTAGCTTTGTTTTTATCTATGAAATGAGAAAAGGAAACAGAGCATACCTTTGTCCATCGGCAGAGCTTCACCCCAGAATGGCTCCCAATGAGTTTATAACCTGAAAACAAAGCACAGATCATCAAGTAATTGATTTTAGCCTGCAAGTATTGACATACAAAACATACCAAGTTGTACCCAGAGTGACTGACACCATGGACTCAATGCTGCTCTTCCCCACTGGCCCCAAGGTGACACCACCAGCAGTGGCAGTGCCACCCCAGAGACCTCAGCCAACTGGAAATGGTTTCTTTCAGTGGGACATGTACTGATATTGCTGAGTCTGGTTTGAATCAGGGTGTCCAGGGACTGGATGGCAGAGGCTGGCTAACCCAGGCTGTGGGACAGCTCAGAGACCCAAGGAACAGGACAGGGAACCAGGAGCATCTCCCTGGCCCCAGGCCATGACCCCAGAACAGCCTCCTACCCAGAACCCAGGATCCCTGTCCCAGCCTGCAGGGCAGGAGCTGATTCCCAGTGCAGCTGGGAGGGCACAGGAGGGGAACACAACCAGGGCTCAGCCTGAACCCCACCTGAGCTTCACCAGTTCCACCCCACTGGTTCTAGGGCAGCCAGGGTGAGGGAGCTGCTCCTCCACAGCCAAAGGAAAGCTGAGCTCAGATCAGCTCCTCAATCCCCAGCCAAGATCAACACAATTCCATTCCAATGGGTCCAGGAGGATTAATTGCACAATGTTCGTTAAGCACTAAGCGCTATTATTACCCAAACTGCTCGAGTGGGGTTATATTCCTCTTTGAGAGAAGTGCTTAGAGGCCAATATGTCCAAAGGATTAAAAGTCCCTGCAAAATCAGCATAAAAATAAGAGGGATTTGAGATGCCTCACTGTGTCCCTCACAGTGGTTCATACCTCACTGGCCTGTCTGCCCCCACACCCAGCACCTCTCAGCTGCCTACTGCAGGCTGCTGCTCTTATTAACACTTTCAGGGGAAGGAAAAACATCAAATCGTAGCTGTCAAGTCCTCTTCCTGCCAACCAGCACAAACTTCACAGGGAAAAAGCCTTCAGCTTAGCAAACTGGCCTTCAGCCCGCACACAGAGCAGCAGCACAAGTGTCCTGCCCTGCTCATCTGTCCCTGAGCAGCTCTGGCACAGCAAGGTCCCAGCAAGAGCAACTGCATCCCAAAGTCCCTCACACCTGCAAGGACAGCGAGCCAGCCAGGAGCAGCAGATGCCACACCAGCTGCAGCAGGCAGAAATGAAACTGTGTGCACACAGACAGGGCTAACAGGGAATCAAACAATGCTCTGCTCCTGCCATTCAAACCCAGCAGGGACCTGCCCAGCCTCCTCTGCCCACTCCACCTGGTGGTGTTTGATCCATCTCCTCACACTGGAATATACAGGCAAAGGAACCTCTGCTGCAAGAAGGCTGGAGAGGGACTGGGGACAAGGGATGGAGGGACAGGACACAGGGAATGGCCACCCACTGCCAGAGGGCAGGGCTGGATGGGATATTGGGAAGAAATTGTTCCCTGTGAGAATGGGGAGGCCCTGGCACAGGGTGCCCAGAGCAGCTGTGGCTGCCCCTGGAAGTGTCCAAGGCCAGGCTGGACAGAGCTTGGAGCAACCTGGAATAGTGGAAGGTGCCCCTGCCCTGTCCCTTTAAGGTCCCTTCCAGCCCAAACCATTCTGGGATTCTGTGACAGCCCTTCTAAGACAGTCCCCAAAGGCACACGCAGTCTTGGGGACACCTCTACCTCAGACTGGCTGAGACCCAGAAGATGCTGGTGCAGGTTCCAGGAGCACAGCCACACACAGCTGCACGTGCCTGGAACCCAACACCTCCCCACCCTGGCTCTGTCCCGCCTCTTTCTGCAGCTTTTCTCTGCAAACAGCTTGTCCAGCAAGGTCTAATCTCAGCTGAGACCTCCCAGCCCTGCTAAACTGTGTGTCCTTACAGGATTTGTGGATGAGAGCTGAAAAGGTGCTGCATTCCTCCTCCCTCTAATACAGCTGTCCAAGGCACATTCTGCTGCTGTCACCTAGCACAGCCCAAGCTTTATTTTTTCCATTTCTCCAAATCCAGCACCAGCAGTCATATAAGATTATTTTCTCACAGATCACTTGTCAGTAACAGCAAAATGGCTGCTTTCAAATGGGTTTTGCAGAAAAATTACATTGGAAATAGGACATGCCCACCCAGATCTGCTATTGAGTTGTTTGAGGGAAGAGAGGAAGCAGCTGAACTGAGCAAGGTGCCAAACTCCAGAGCTCCAGCACTTTCTCTTAAGTTCCTTAAATCAACTTCCACCATCTGGAGCACCCACAGCTTCCTTTAAAGACCCAGAAAATTGTACACGTTCAACATCAAAACAGTCTGACAAACAGCAGCCAGCTTTGGGGATGAGAGGGGGGTTACTCATCTCTGTCACTGCCAGGAGTCCCAGCTGTGGGGACAGGAGGGAGCAGCAGAGATGTGCAGAACTCCTGAAGCCACATAACTGGGGTCCTGCACCGTGTAGGGAATTGGGAGAAGATGTGGTCACCCAGCACTGGGTGCTGGACATGCCAAGCTTCTGACACTTGGGAATGAGAGAAAATGCCAGAGACCAAGGCTGGACACTTTTCCAGCCCTGCTGCAGGAGAGCAGAGACTCCACAACACTGCAAAGCCTTTCTTCAGCACTGCTGCACTGCTGGGAGGGAGGCAGCAGAGCAGTCTGGGCCAAAAGAAAGGACAACTGGTTAAGCAAGAAACTGGGAGTGTCCCAGAATCACAGAACTGTTCTGGCTGGGAAACCCCTCTGAGATTATCCAGCCCAACTGTTCCCCAGCACTGAGCCTGGTCCCCAAGTGCCACATCCACAGGGCTGTTAAACCCCTCCAGGGATGGGCACTCCACCCCTGCCCTGGGAAGTTGTGCCAGGGCTGGACAATCCTTTCAGTGAAGGAATTTTCCTGAATCTCCACCCTGAGCCTCCCCTGGCCCAGCCTGAGGCCGTTCCCTCTCCTCCTGTCCCTGTGCCCTGGGAGCAGAGCCCGACCCCCCCGGCTGTCCCCTCCTGGCAGGGAGTTGTGCAGAGCCACAAGGGCCCCCTGAGCCTCCTTTTCTCCAGGCTGAGCCCCTTTCCAGCTCCCTCAGCCTCTCCTGGGGCTCCAGATCCTTCCCAGCTCCGTTCCCTGCCCTGGACACACTCCAGCCCCTCAATGTCCTCTCTGCAGTGAGGCCCAGAACTGACCCCAGGACTGGGGTGTGACCTCAGCAGTGACAGCACAGGGGGACAGGCACATCCTTACTGCAAAGTTTCAAATTAAAGATGTGAAAAACTGTGATCAAAGCCAGCCTGAAGGTCTCCAGCCCTGTTCCCACACTGCAGCTCCTGCTGAACCTCCCTTCTGGAAGCTCAGGCCAGTTCCACTCTTCCATCAGCTTTGCCACAACGTCCCTGTGGCTCTGCCAAGGCCAATGGTGCTTGAATCCAATCCTCCTGATGGCCCCAAGTCTGGAGCTTTGGGTGCCAGGAGTCCCTGTGAACACATTCCCCCCTTGCTTTGAAGGGCTGTGACTCGTGACCAATAACTCTAAGTGGATATTTGGATACAGCACCTTGCAAACAATCCAGTGCTTGATGGACCTGCTGCTCCCCACCTCTGTGTACCTTCAGACACTAAAGCTGAACAAACCAATCTATTTATTATTTCCACAGTGTAATATGCAAAGGATTCCTTCAATTATAAGCAGGCTCACAATAATCAGCTCAGCTCCCAACTAAAGCAGAGAACATCTCATCTGAAGGCTGGGTATGAGTTGATCCTGCTCTAGATGATAAATTGTAGATGACCCAGACGCTTGCCAAACTTCACTGAAATTAAGTGTCACTTTTATAGATGTGAATTAAGCCTTTAAACAACCTTTGGGGTGAAATGAGTGTTATCAGGCAGTAACACCAGGCTGAGGAACATGTGGTGATTGCTCACCCTGACAGGCCAACTGGAGTTTAATAGAGCACGGAGGGACATGGAACTGGAGAGATGGCCAAAGTCACAGCTCCTGATTGCTCTAGAGGCTGGGGCAGGACTCTGCTCACCTCTTTGGAACCACATTGCAGCATTTCAACTCCATCCTGGAAATAAGAGTTTAAAAGTCCTTTCTCTGAAACTCGAAGAACTCATGGAGCTGAACTCTCAGCACTGAGCCAGGACACTGCTGTCTGTATTTCCAGGGCACATTTCAGTATCCAGGTGTGGGTTTGCCAGTTTACCAGTGCCAGACACATCCAGTCTTTCCAAGCTCCTGGACATGGATGAATTATGTCCATAACTGAGCAATTCTGTTATTTTTGAGGGCAGAGCAGACCAGCTGCATTTCTACAAGCACAAATATCCCTATCAGGAGCTGTGTCACGCCACCTGCACACTCTGAACAACTCTAAGAGCTGTGCTGAGCAGCCTTCAGGGACTGCAGACTATCCCCAGGTGCCAAAATGTCCAGAACAAAACCCACACACATCGAATCCTTGAGGTTAGAAAAAACTTCCAAGGTCACTGAGTCCCAGCTGTGCCCAATCCCCACCTTATCCCCAGCCCAGAGTCCTGAGTGCCGCCTCCAGCCCTTCCTGGGAAACCTCCAGGGATGGGGACTCAAAGCCTCCCTGGGCAGCCCCTGCCAGTGCCTGATCACCCTTTCCGTGGGGAAATTCCTGCTGCTGCCCACCCTGAGCCTCCCCTGCCCAGCCTGAGGCCGTTCCCTCCCTCCTGTCCCTGTGCCCTGGGAGCAGAGCCCGACCCCCCCGGCTGTCCCCTCCTGGCAGGGAGTTGTGCAGAGCCACAAGGGCCCCCTGAGCCTCCATTTCTCCAGGCTGAGCCCCTTTTCCCAGCTCCCTCAGCCTCTCCTGGGGCTCCAGCCCCTTCCCAGCTCTGTTCCCTTCCCTGGACACGCTCCAGCCCCTCAGGGTCTGCATTGTCCTGAGGGCCCAGGACTGACTCTGGGTTGGAGGTGCCCCAGCAGGGCCAGCACAGGGGACAGGCCCTGCCTGGCTGACACCTCCCAGTTCAGATCTCTCTACCACCAAAAGTTTGCTTTGACCCAAAATCCCAAAGCAAAAGATTCAATATGGAAAGAAAGAAGGAGATGTGTGGTTGAAAAAGCTCCAAAAACCACAGGGAAAAGACCAAGCCATCCTTCTCCAGGAGTGCAGGCACTGGGAGCTGGGGAAAGCCACTCCGAGGCCTCACTGTGCTTCCCAAACACTGCTGGCTGTCAGAGGGCTGCCCTGAGAGAGCAAAGTACAGCTGACACCTCTGTGTGGGGCTCTCCAGCACTGTCCTGCAATAAAATCACTGCTCTGAGGCAGTGATTATCTGCTAGAGCTGCAGCTCAGGGCAGAAGGTTTCACACTAGCAGAAGGTTTACAGGGAAAGAATTCCCAATTTGCTGCGGTTCTGAAGGAGTGCAGTTTAACAGGGCCAGAGCTGAAGGTCAGTGACACAGCAGGATCCATCCCCACCACCAGTAAGGACAATTTCCCACATTGAAACACAACTGCTGTGCTTGAGTCACCACCCCAAAGACAAAGAATACTTAAAAATGAAAAATAACAGTAATAATAATACTAGTAGTAATAATAACAACAACAAGAAATGCCCCTGGTGAGGCACCTGTTCAGATTATATCAGTATTTTATACAAATTCAGAAAGAGAGGGAAGTGGAATTTTTCGATTGCCCAAGCATGACAAGAGATACATCCAGGTTCACTCCTAGAACTGCTCAACTTTGAAGAAATTCTTACCAGCTGCACCAAGACCTATTTTAGATTGTCTCTTTGTTTGAAAAAAGGCTCTTAAAAAGTACAAAAGGCTCATGATATGAGAAGGATTTCTCCCATGAGCTGAAAGCAGGAGGGGGACAGGAGCAGGGATTGCAAGACTGTCCCTCGTTAGTACAAACCCTGTCCCTCCCAAAGGGAGGGGAGGTTTGGCCTCAGATCCCTCTCACTGTACACAACACAAACATCTTGAACACTTTTAAGACACAGTAAAAGCCTCCTGGGGGCAATGAAAGGGATTCAGCTGCTGTGCAGGCAACTCAGAGCCAATCTAGAGCCAGGAAAATGAGACTGGCAAAGTTCAGGGGCGGGAATGCCAGGAGCTACCACAAATTCCAACCTCCACAGCTGATCGTAAGAGACCTCGAGGATCCTCAAAACCTGGCTTTTCCCTTAGACCCAAATGTCTATTTTAATCCAAGAGCACCTTTCCCTCTGAAGCACAGGAACATAAAACCTCCCATAGCCAAAGGCATCGTTTCCTGTCAAATGATGCCTTTGCCAGAAGCAGCCTCAGGGACTGCTGATACTCTCACCTGTATCAACACCAGAGAGAATGCAGCAGAGCCTGCTGTATCTGGCCCCTTTGTCCAAAAGCATCACCAAGCCAGAGCATTCCCAAACAGGGATCATGGACTGGTTTGGGTTGGAAGGGACTTCAAAGATCAATCAATCCAACTGGTGATTCAGCCATTCCCATGGGGAACGGCTTCCCCCTGCCAGAGGGCAGGGCTGGATGGGAGATTGGGCAGGAATTGTTCCCTGGGAGGGTGGGCAGGCCCTGGCACAGGGTGCCCAGAGCAGCTGTGGCTGCCCCTGGATCCCTGGCAGTGCCCAAGGCCAGGCTGGACACTGGGGCTGGGAGCAGCCTGGGACAGGGGAAGGTGTCCCTGCCCATGTCAGGGAGTGGGATGAGATGAGCTTTAAGATCCTTTCCAACCAAAACCAATCTGGGATTCGGCAATTCTTTATTCACAGAAAAAACCAGGAAATCTGCAAGCACTTGGCATTTTTAAGAGCTGCACCTCAGGGTCAGCTTTGGCTGAAGTCTGGAATGGGAGGTTCCACCTGCACAAATCTCCTCCTGAGCCATCCAGAACAAACCCAAAAGGTAGCAGACAGAACTGCTGACTGCTTGAGCTGCATCTCTTTTTCATTCTGTTTTCCTGAGACACTTTTCAGTCATTCAGGGCACATTCTCTTCTCCACATTTCCATTTGTCTGAACTGTCCCCTTGTGTGTGGCGAGCGTCACGCTATGAAGAAAGGACAGGAAATTTTACCCTTGCATGAACATATCCTGTACTTTGTTCCAGCTTAGACTTAGTTTCAAAGCCCTGCCAAAACCTAAAACAAACCAAAAAAAGGATGCACTTCAATTATAAATGTGTTTATTTTTATTTTCCTCTGTTACACATGGGGTTATTCTACCAGTTCTGGTGACACAAGGGAAGGATCAGCTTCCTAAATGTGATTTTCCAATCTCCTCTGCTCCTGTAGCTCAAATGCTACAGCTGTGCCAGCACATCAGAATTGCAGTCAGCTCTCCAGCAGCTCCTGGCAGCTCTCACAGAGTGGAGCTTAAGCATCTCCTGCTGCCTGGACTCCTTCCTTTTACCTGCATGTTTGCCCTTTATTTCCAGATATTTCCTAAGGAATTGATCAAATCTTGTCTGGGTTTGGTCACTGTATTTATTCTGCTCACCATGAATAATTTGTTGGTTAGCAAAGTTGTTTTTAATCTGCCCAATATTGGATTTCTGTGGCATTCTGAGCGCTGCACCAGTGCCACCAATCTCAGAGCCAGCTGTGGGCTGCTAGTGCCACCTGGAGTTAAACAGCTCCTCCCAAAGCCTGCCAGATCCCAAACCCTGGGATCTCTGTCATGTGTCTGTGCCATTGGGATCCCATTTCCACATGCTGGACACCCCAAAAGCTCAGCACAGAGAGCCAGGCTGAGCTGGGCACAAGAGCTGCAGGCACTGGGAACCTCAGCCCAAGAAGGGCCAGCAAAAGCCATCAAAGCTCTTAAAAACTTCAACTCCGGGTTGGTGAGCACTTGAAAACCCAGCCTTCAGTATTTTTCTGAAGTCAGGCTCTTGCCTGCCCTTCCCCACTAAAAGCCACAGGCCAAAGCACAGCTTTAGCTGCAGCACAAAGTCAGAGCACAACAGTTTAAGTGCCTGCTGAAGCCCAGACTATTGCAAATAAGAGTTGTCTCTTCATGCACCACTTGTCTTTGGAGACAAGTAAAATAGAGGTGTGCTGGGCACCCTGGGGCTAAATTGTAGCCTTCCTTAACCAGTAACAGAACCAACTGAACTGCAGCAAAACTGTCCTTATGGGACAGAATAATTTATCCAGTGTCAGCAGGGTCAGCCTTTGGCATCATTAACCCATTGCCACTGTGCTGCCAGGCAGGGAGAGCAGGGATTTGTTTGGTCCTGTTACAGCAGGAGAGAGCAAAGCAAAGAGCATGGCAGAAGCACAGTGTAGGCAGCTTCAGAAATCCTGGAATGGTCTGACCTGAAGGGATCTAAAGCCCATCCAGTGCCACTCCAGCCATGGGCAGGGACACCTTCCACTGTCCCAGGCTGCTCCCAGCCCCAATGTCCAGCCTGGCCTTGGGCACTGCCAGGGATCCAGGGGCAGCCACAGCTGCTCTGGGCACCCTGTGCCAGGGCCTGCCCACCCTCCCAGGGAACAATTCCTGCCCAATCTCCCATCCAGCCCTGCTCTCTGGCAGTGGGAAGCCATTCACCATTGGAGCCTCCTCAGCAAACACTCAGCTCTCAGGGCTTTGGGCTCATTGCTCTTGTTCCCTTCCTGCCCCGTTGAGGGAAGTGCGTCAGAACCGACCTGGGGTTGCTGAACAACCCCTGTGACATGACAGGGCTGATGGAGGTGGCCAGCACTGAGACACATCATGTCTGAGCTTCAAATAGCTCAGGCAGGCAGTGACCAATCCCTCTCCTAGCTGCCAGCATCCAGCAGGACGTGGTTGGCTTCAGTCAGACCATCAGCGTCAATGAAACATTTGGCAAATGCAGGAGCAGCTGTGACTAATGATGGCACCAACCCCAGCAGAGCACAAAGTCATGGTCAGTCCCTGAGTCATGAACAGCCTGGAAGGGACCCCAGGGATCATCCAGCCCAGCCCCTGCCCCAACACCCCAACAATCCCACCCTGGGCATCCCTGAGAGCTCCTGGAGCTCTGGCAGCCTCAGGGCTGTGCCCATTCTCTGGCCAGTGCCCAGCACCCTTTGGGGGAAGAACCTTTCCTGATATCCAACCTAACCCTCCCTGGCACACAGAAGGGTGTTTTGGATTTTTGTTTGTTTTACAGAAAAAGAAAACCCCACTGTGTTTTTCTACTTTCATCTTTCCTATTGAAACTGCAGCTTGAGACCCTCTCTAAAGCTCACCATGGATTTAAATGCACTTCCTGAGAAATCAGGAACACTGGAAAGGTTCATGAGTCCTTCACCCTATACCAAATCCTCCTGGCACCCAGAGACCAAGCAAAAACAACTTTCAGCCCAGAAGGGATTGTGTCAAAAATTCACAAGCAACCCCAAAATTGGGCTGTATTCGCTAAGCACCACAGGAAATGTGAACATGGAAAGTTTGTTTCCATTTTCAGTTTATTTCATTTCTTTCAGGCTACCTGAACACACAGAATGACTGAAGCACTACCAGGAGCACTGCAAACCAAAACAGAACCACTGCCAGCCTCTCCCCCACTGCACTGGGCACTCACCAAAGCCTCAGTGCTGTCCTGGTGTTTCAGGCAGGGCTGGGCACTGATGGAAATGGAACTGTGTTGTCTCTGGCTGGGACTTTCAAAAGCAGCTCTTGCTGAGTACCTGTTATCAAGGTATCTGCAAGCAGCAGCTCCAAGGGCTCACACCTCTGCAACCCAATGGGGAGGCTAAATTTAGCCAATATTCAATGCCAGGGCTAAAATAAAAACCTTTGCTTAAGCACTGTTCCCTTTACCTCCAGGAAGGTAAACTGCTTTGAAGGTGAATCCACAGTGAGCACTACCATGGTCTAAGGAAAACCTCTGTTATGCAACTGCAGCATCAAAGAAGCCCTTCCTGAAGCACTAATACTCATTTTCCTTCTCCTGGGCTAATTATGCCCTCAGGGATACTCTTGAAAAGACACTGAGCCTACACCCAAAGAAACCAGTTGGTGCAAAATAAATGAGATAATCTTTTGACTACACTGCACTTGTTATTTTAGGGGGAATGATGCTGAGGGAAGAAGGGAATTGTTTTATTTTTGTAGCCATGAAGCCTTCCTGGTGTGTTATTTACAGGAAAAAATGTTATATGACATAAAAAACCCAATGCAGCTTCTCTTTTTCACAGCTGAGTGACCACTGAAGAATTTGGTGAGCAGCAGAGGAGGGAGAGCTGGGAGAGGCAGCTGGGCTGTAAGGACACAACAGCTGAGAGTCTGAAAGTGCAGCTCTGTGTATGCAGATCCCCCCAGTGGCTCCACTGGCACTACCATGAGCACTGCAGGAAGGGAGACATGGGGACACACCTGGATAATGCATTCCTGTCCCTGGAGTGTCACAAGGAAAGCAGAGCTCTCTGGGGAGCCTTCCTTGAGTCAAAAGAATCATGGTAGGAAGGTGACCTTCCCTCCAGCACTGCTTTATTTTCCAAATGGCCACTTTGTACAAAAGCACAGCTCCATTCACACCCAAACCCAAACCAGCAGGGACTGGTGAGACTGAGCCAAGGGGAAATGCTCCAACCACCACACAGAGCACAGGGCCAGCACAGAGCACTGCCCTCATCCCCTGGTGTTTTAGTAGTAACTAAATAAATGAATAAATAAAAACGAAAGGCTGCCATCTTAAGCACAAAACAAGGTAAAATATAAACAAAACACAGTCAAATGCATAACAAACAAAAGCAAAATAACTGCCACCACACCACAGCCCTCAGGCCTGAGGCTGTAAAGATGGGTTGGCCCAAGGCCTGCACTGGTCCCAGGCAGCAGCAGCTCCCTGAGGGCCATGAGGAGCAGGCAGCTCTCTGCCACTCCTTGCTGAGCCCCTGGGTCACTCCTCACACTGCACAGCTAAAGAATGGCTCTCTGCTTCTCAGCTGTGCCAAGGCTGAAGCAAACCCAGTGAGCAAGGCTGGCAGCCACAGGCTGGGCAGAACACTCCAGGCCCTGCAAAGCTCAGGCCAAGGAGCAGCAGGGCTGGGGTGCACAGCTGAACTTGCCCAGGACACGTCAGACCCCAGAGCTCAGCTCTCAGTGACACAGGGGAACGCTCAGGAGCTTCAGGAGAGAAGCCCAGGGCAGTGGGGGAGTCCCCATCCCTGGAAGTGCTGAATAATGTGAGGATATGGCACTTGAGGTCATGCTTTAGTGCATGGGGGTGGTGTTGTGCTCGTGGTTGAACCTGGTGATCTTAAAGACCTTTTCCAACCTCCAACCTTCCATTCAACCTAATGACCTCAACAATGTCATTATAATACTGATTTAGTAGCAAACCAAGCACACTCTACCTCAATACAGAGAAGAAATCAGACTAAACTCCCTTTAGTCTCCATGTGAGCAGCAAAAGGAAGCTCCCATCATCTCCTGGCTCTGCCACTCCCAGCTGAAGCTCTTGAACTGTGGGGCTCAGTCTGGCTCTCCTCATGCTGGCCCTTTGTTTTAAAAAAAGACATTAAATCCACTCCAACTGCTCTCATTGGAGAGCTGCTGATCTAAACATCTAGTGGATGGTTAAAATTAGTTTGAACTACTTCCTTTTCTGGAAACAGTGTTTTAGCAACAAATCAGAGTTTGAAACTGAGATGAAAGCAAGGGACTAAGATGCAAAACAGATGCAAAGCTGATCTTTAAATATTCCCTGACAAACCTACACTGTGGGAGCTGCAGAATGTGTGACCACTGGCACCTCTCTCAAGCTGCCCCAGCAGGTACATCAAACCCTGGGAGCTCCAGGCACTGCATGAGGAGCTGCCCAGGAGCCAGTCCTGGGAAGAGCATTCCCAGCAAGTCAAGGAGTGACCCTGCCCCTCTGCTCAGCCCAGGGGAGGCACCTCTGCAGTGCCGTGCCCAGTTCTGGGCTCCACAGCTCAAGAAAGACCAGGAGCTATTGGAGAGGGTCCAGTGCAGGCCACAAGGATGATCTGGGGTCTGGAGCATCTCCCTGATCAGGAGATACTGTGGGAGCTGGGCCTGGTCAGTCTGGAGAAGGGCAGGCTGAGAAGGATCCCATCAATCCATAAAATACCCCCAGGGGGTATCAGAGGATGGTGCCAGTGACAGGATGAGGAGCAATGGCCATGAACTAAGCCACAACAAATTCCACCCCCACATGAAGAAGAAGCTCTTCCCACAGAGTGGCAGAGCTCTGGAACAGCTGCCCAGGGCAGGCCCAGAGTCTCCCTCTACAGCCACATCCCAAACCCCCTCAGACACACTCCTGTGCCACCTGCTCTGGGGACCCTGCCTTGGTGCTGTTGGACCCTTCCAGCCCCAGCCATTCCGTGTGTCCTGTCTGTGGTTTGGGGCTGCCATGAGGCCCAGGGCAGCCCCTTTCCCACACAGAGCCCCTCTCCCACTGCTCTGCTCAAAGCCAGCACCAAGACCCTGAGCTGTGCCCCACCTTGTTTTGTGAGTGCCTCCCTCAGGGCCGGGGTGATCATCTCTCTCCTCTCAGCCTCCTCCTTCCTCCCAGCTCCAGCAGCTCCTTCCTCCAGCTCCTGCTCTCTCTGTTGGAAGACAGGGAATTACAAGCAGTTAGAGCCAGGCATTGCCTCAAACACTGGGGCACAGCCACACGCCTGCTGGACTGAACTGAGCCAAGTGCCACACAGCAATTCCTGCTTCCCTGTAATCCTGCATCTCATCCCTCTTCCCATCAGTAACTTAGGACAGAAAACTGGAAAAGAAATGACCCCCAGCACACCAGATTTGTCCCACTGACACAGCAATAAAATTCCCAAGGATATTTTAACAAGCAGGGTGTGAAATCTCATCCAAGACTGACTGCAGGTTTTAAGCCCAAATGTCTCATGAGTGCACAACAACCTCACAATAACCAAACCAGTGTGTGCCTGGAGTGCCACTGCTTGGGAGAGCTCAGGGAGAACCCCCAGGACTTCACAGAGCAGAGGAGCCCTGAAGCAGCAGCCACCTGCACCACCAAAATTCAGCCACAACAAAGGCTTGCAGGAAAAGGCTGCTCCTCCCCCTGTCCCACAGCCCTCTCCAGCAGCAGCCCATGGAAGTTTGGCTTCCAGCTACTTCCACACACAGCTAAGCCCTGGGCAGACACTGGGATAAAGTCATAGGCAGGAGAAGCAAAGCCTGGCACGTAACAAGTGGTGACTCCCCTGCTGTGTGAGTGTCACTGCTGAGACTTTATGGGTATTTATTGTTTCACGTCTGCACAAAGAAGCATCAAAGTGGAAATAATTACTTGGATATTTCATGCAACTTGTAATCTGTCAGTCCTTTATGGCTTTTATTGAAGGAGTTATGGATAAACAAAAAACAAAAAGCAGCAGAGGACATTTTGTCTTGACAACACTGAGGCTATTTCACATCCAAGCCTCTTTTGTGCCAAAGCCATGGAAAAGTTAATGGAAATGCTTCCAGTCTGAGTTTCCCCACCAACCGGCAGTTTCACTAAAGGAAAGCAGCACTTCTGACTCGCCAAACTGCTCTGCACAAACAGGGAGAGGAGGCTGGCTGCTCCTGCACGTCAACAGGCTGCTTCTGACCTGAGCAACACCGCAGAAAATAAAAGGTGCCTCCAAAGAAAAATAAATTTAAATATTAAATCACACACACACAGAGGTTCAGAGCTCCTAATGAACACCTGAGAAGGAAACAGGAGAGTAAAACATTCAGGGACAGAGATTATTACCTTCCCTACTCATTTTGTACAGAACTGTTCTCACAGTCTCAGGGACGATGTTCAGAAATGTATTTTTCAACAACCAGTACCACAACATGGTCCTATCTGAAGGAAAAAGCTGTATCCACCTTCTATTTCCTTCCACTCAGCTTCCTGAGCCTCTAGGCAGGACTTCATTGGTTTCTGTAACACATCCAAACTCCCCTGGAAGCCTACATCTAATAATTAATTGTCATTTAGTGGGTTTTAAAGCTCATTTCTTGAGCCTTGATCTTAATTTATCAGCAAGACTCTTCAACAGTAAAATATTAATATTGCTGGGAAAGCTTCATGCATAAGGAAGGAAGGAGATAATAGATAAGAACTTCATCTTCCAAGTGTTAAATAAAGATCTTGTCTTGCCACAAGCCATCACTTAACCCAGGCCCCAGGCAAGGCCCTACCTCAGCACAGACTGAGAGCTGGGCTGGAGGAAGGAGGCCCTGCCCATGGCAGGGGAGTGGAACTGGAAAAGCTTTAGGGTCCCCTCCCACCCAAATCACTCCCAGATCCTGTGATTTGGGAGCCCCTCAAAGTCCTGAGCAGGATTTAAACGTGGACACCTCCTGGCTTGTGCTCAATCATCTCAGGCAGGTCAATTCTCCCAGAACTAAATCTCCACTATGGAGCATATCCTAATATTAAAAATGCAGCCATTGATTTAATTACAAACGAGAGACCCCATCCAAGAGAGCCTCCAAACACAGAAAAAGTCCTGCATGGAAAATATTTGCATTTCTACCTCCCTGTCACTGCAGCACCTGAGAAAAGCACCTCAATAGAACAACATCCAGTTCCTTCCTGGCAGGGCAGAAATAGAGTTCATTTTCCCCTCACAGAGAGGATCACAATCCTCCCTGCCCACACCCTGATGTGAGAGCCTGTAAACAAACCCATGCTTTGTTTTTCTCTGCCCTGCAATACCTGACCTGTTCACTTTGGCAGGGAATTGGCTGCACATACTCCTTTTGGGAAATGGAATTCACTCCACAGGGATTTTTACTTATTTGCTTAATAAACCTTTCAGATCTGTTATTGAGGGTTGGAGAGGAGGGAAAAAAAAGTCAAATTTGCACAGAGCAAACTTCTCCAGTTGTGGTTATTTAGTAGAAAGCCTTGCAGTAAATCCAAGGCAAATCACTATCTTTCCATAACAAATCAAGCAAGCAGTGACAAGAGCCAGCTTTTCAGGCCCTTGAAATACTTCACTGCCAAAAACTGGAGGTGCAGCTCACAAAGGAGTGAGTGCAGAGATGAGGAAAACCTCTGGATACACCCTGATTCCTTGGAAGGTTCAGCACAGCTCAGCTGCAGGCTGGAGGGGTTTGGTTGTGAATAAAGGCAGCCAAACCCCAGATATGATGCCTTTCTCAGCAGCTGAGGGGAAAAGGAATCCCTTCCCTTTCCCCCTCACACTGACAGCTCAACAGGCAGGGGCAGCACATGCCCAAGACAAGGAAAGCACAGCTTCCATGGACCAAGAGCCCCTGACACAAGTGAGGGCATCAGCATTCCCTGCCCCAGGACAAATCCCAGTGCCAGTGTTTCAAAGGGTTCCTCCAAATCTGCCTTCCAAACTCAGCCCCAGCCACCCCCAAAGGTGACCACCAGGATGTGCCACTGCCACTTGTCCTCCTCTCCAAAGTGCTCTCTCCAGGGTGCCTGACAGCTCCCTGCGTCACTTTATCCATCAAACACTCCTCAGACTGATCATGGAGGGGGGAGAAAAAATAAAAAAGGTACCAAAACTCCACACAAAGGCTGGGGCTGTTCAGCCTGGGGAGGAGGAGGCTGTGTGGAGACCTCACAGCACCTCCCAGGGTCTGAAGGAGCTACAGGGAAGCCAGAGAGGGACCCTGCATCAGGATAGGACAAGAAATAACAGGTTCCACCTGACAGAGGGGAAATTAGGGTTAGATATAAGGATAAATTCTTTCCTGTGAGGGTGGGCAGGCCCTGGCACAGGGTGCCCAGAGCAGCTGTGGCTGCCCCTGGATCCCTGGCAGTGTCCAAGGCCAGGTTGGACATTGGGGCTGGGAGCAGCCTGGGACAGTGGGAGGTGTCCCTGCCCATGGAACAAGATGAGCTTTAAGGTCCCTTCAAACCCAAACCATTCTATGATTCCCTAAATTAACTTAATTTAGCACTTTTAGCCTCGTGGCTCTATTTACTGATGTGCCAAGGCAGGGGAAAAAAAGCTCCCCCAAAAGCTTTTACTCTCAGAAGAAAATTTACACCCAATTATGGCTCAACTTTCCTGCTTAACCTCGCAGTGGTCAGACAAAGGGAACCCCTGGCCTTGCCATGATTTACAGCCTCATCCATCTACAAGCTCCAGGATCTTTTCCCAAATGAAAAGCACAAGCATTAAGCAAACAGGAACACACCAGGGCTGGAGCCAGCACTAACAGAACAGCACTGAGGGAACGCTGGCCAGGCTGTCAGGAAAAGCTGCCTGGCAGCAAGAAGGATTAGCAACACTTCCCCAGGGGCTGGGGAATGAACTATTAAAGTTCATGAATTACATGCAGGAGAGTTAAAGTTCACAGAGCAGAGCTCTGGAAGCAATGCCCCACGGGCAGCAGGACAGCCAGCTCTGCTGGCAGCTTCTCCTCTCACTCAGCCTCGTCTGGCAGGGACATCTCTGACAGGAACCACGTGGGGATTTGGGGAGCTGATGGGGCACCAGGGTGCCCACAGGAATGGAACTCTTTCCTTATAAAACAACCTTCCTGGAAGGCTGAAACACATGGGGAAAAGGGGACATGGGGCCCACTCCACAAAGACACCCCTGAGCACAAGCACAGGAGCAGAGGGTGCACTGTGGGGACTGTCCTCCTGCAGGAACACAGCTGTGGCTGTCACAATTCAGCTGTGACAGGCAGAGACAGAGCTGCAGCTTGCTGAGCCCAGAGATGAACACCCTGTCAATCCCACAGCACCCCAGCCCTCGCTGCTGTCAGTCACCAGCAGAGATGGCCTGGAGCTCCTGCAGCAGAGAGGAGAGCTGAGAACTCAGAGTGAGCAAGCTGTGAACCAGCAAACAGCCCAACAGACAGAAAACCTTATTAAAAACAGCTGTCAAGAGTCTACATAATCACAGGCTACACACCCACCCCAGCACTGCCCAGTGAAGCACAAAGAGCTGAGAGCAGCACAAGGAGTTGGGATGGGAACAGTGCAATGCAGCCCCTGGCCATGACTGAAACATCAGCTGCCTGGGGCAGGAGGGAAAATTGGGGCAGGTGCTCTCAAAAAGTGGCCCTAAAGTCACAGAATCATGGAATGGATTGGGAGGGACCCTAAAGCTCATCCTGTTCCCCCCCTGCCACGGACAGGGACACCTCCCACTGTCCCAGGCTGCTCCAAGCCCCATCCAGTGGCCTTGGACACTGCCAGGGATGGGCACTGCCAGGGATCCAGGGCCTGCCCACCCTCCCAGGGAACAATTCCTGCCCAAAATCCCATCTAACCCTGACCCCTGGCAGTGGGAAGCCATTCCCTGTGTCCTGGCACTCCATCCTCCTTGTACATTCCCCTCAAAACAGGGAAAGTCCCTGAGAAGTTCTGATGGATACCAAAAAAACCCAAATTCAGACACAGGACTCTTCTCTCCTGAAGTAGAAACCCCTGTGAATTTTAAATAAGGAGGTGAAACCCCCATCTCCCTCCCTACACTGTAGGATAACAGAAGGTCCCTGGTGTTATCCTGAGGCAGCAGATCCAGGCTCCCACCTAAACAAAGGAAAACAGACCTGCAGCTCCACCCTCACAGAGGGAATTTTCCACTTCTTTTTCTGAAACGTCAGTGCTGAGATTTTTGGACATTTACAGCAGCATTTTAAATCCCAAACTCCTGCAGACAAGCAGTGACAGGAGCTTATGCTGCCATCCAAGTGCATCAGCCTGAAAGGGCACTGAGCATCTTCCATGAAATGCAGAGGCAAAAACGATCCCACCAACGTCATTTTCTTGTAGGTTCAACATCAGCCCAAGCCCTCAAGGACAAGAAACCTCCCAGGCCACAACCTCCCAATGTATCTGCAGGGCTGCAGGGGGGTTCAGGGCACTGCACTGAGCTCCAGCAGCACTGCTCTGCTGTAGGGCAGCTTTTACAAGGTGCTGCTGAAGCACAGCTCCAGCTCACACACTGCTGAGGGACCCTGCCAGAGTTTGTTTGATTTGGGAGACTTCCTTGGACAAGCCAGGAAGAAGATTGATTTTCAAAGGCACCAAAGGAGTCAAAACTAACAATGTGTCTGTGTCCACCCAAAAGGGACTACTTATACTTGAAAACTGAGCCATATTCTCACATTCTATTTATTTCTTTTGTGCTACAAAAATCCCAACTGAAACTCAGTTAACACAGTTTAACAAGTGTCCAAAATGCCCAAATTCAAACCAGTAATATTTTCCATTTAGTCTCTTCTGCTCTCTCACACACAGAGCAGGCAGCACACATCCTTCCACACTCTTGCCATCTTTTGCAGATTCTTTTTTAAATGGCCCTGTAGAGACTTCCCCACTCAATTTTTTTCCTTTCCATGGAGTTTGGGACTAAATGAACATTCCATTTCAACAGCAATTTTTCAAGTGGTCAAAAAAAACCAGAGAATCCCAGAATGGTTTGGGTGGGAAGGGACATCAAAGCCCATCCAGTGCCACCCCTGCCATGGGCAGGGACACCTCCCACTGTCCCAGGCTGCTCCCAGCCCCAGTGTCCAACCTGGCCTTGGGCACTGCCAGGGATCCAGGGGCAGCCACAGCTGCTCTGGGCACCCTGTGCCAGGGCCTGCCCACCCTCCCAGGGAACAATTCCTGCCCAAATCCCATCCATCCTGCCCTCTGGCAGTGGGAGCCATTCCCTGTCCTGTCCCTCCATCCCTTGTCCCCAGTCCCTCTCCAGCTCTCCTGGAGCCTCTTTAGGCTCTGAAGGGCTCTGAGCTCTCCCAGGAGCTTCTCCTCTCCAGGTGAGCACCCCCAGCTCTCCCAGCCTGGCTCCACAGCAGAGGGGCTCTGCTGCATTAATTTGTAGAATTTGGGGAAGTCTGCTCAAATCTGTCATTAGACAGGCAGAAAACTTTAAAAACGCACAACAGAAAGAAAACCACCTGAGAAATGCAGAAAGTTGGTGAGAAATGGTGAGCAGAAGGGCTGGGCTGCTGCAGGGTCAGTCCTGACCATCTCCACCAAAGGATGTGGTCAGGAAAAGGCTGCAAATAAAAGACTCAGAGCTCAAATGCCTTCAGCAAGGAAACCACTTCCACAGCACATGGCAGAGACTGCACATCCAGACACAGGTTACATTAAAGTTATTTTGGGGTTTTTTTTCCCTTTTATCACTCACAAGCCTTACTCAGAAAAAGCCTCAAGATCTCTTGTAACTTTGTTTAGCAATTGTAATCCTTTCCATTAGCCAGGGTTTATAGAAAAAGGATTTGAACCCAGGAAAGGAGAAGGGTGGAGTGTCCCTATGGCAAATCCTGCTGTTAATGACAGAAGTAGTCCCCAAGAAGTTAAATTAAATTTCCTAAAGCTCATTTTAAAATGTAGGCTCACATTAAATTCTGAGCCAGAGTAGCACAGGTCAGAATCTGGCCCAGAGCAGCTGCTGCAGATAAGGGCACATTTTTCATGAAGGAATCCCTCACCCATTAAAAGCTGAAGTTTTTGGAGCTGTCCACGTCAGTTTTAACTGAAAGTCACATACCCAGATTTTGTTCCTTTTGGTTAACAGGTCACTGACTATTCTCTCCTCCTTTAAAAAGTCCCTAGCTGTAGCACAAAGTTGCACATGACCCTTGGTCTGAAAACCTTAGGCCTTAAACATCTCATTGCCCACTGCCCCACTCCAAGCAAACCCAGCTTCCTTAAGAATTCCTTAACCCAGGGCCTGCAAGGTTTGGGCTTGCACAGCAGCCCCAGGCTCCAAGGGCTCCCAGGAAACACTGAAGGAGTGGCATTTACAATGGCTAACCCAGAGTGGCTCTTCAGGGAGCAGTGCCAAAGGGGCCCAGGGGTACAGAGGGACACAAAGTGAACACTCTGGGGCAGGGTCTGGCTCCTGGAAACTCTCGGTGTGTTCCAATCACCCCCTCTCTCTTTACATTGCAAATGAGCCTGTCAGCATCATTACACTGCTTGTTGTAGAAAACATGATCATTAATCTCAAAATTGTGTCAACAGAATACACTCATTTGATTGCTTCCAAACCCATCAAACAAGGAATCAGGATATTATTATTGCTATTACTCATGCCTGAAGTTTATAAATGTGAAGGTTAATAAAGTCATTCCATTCCCTGGGAATGAGTATAGATGGATCTGTCCTTTCAGCTGATCTCTCAGCTGGGGGAGATAATCCACTCTCAGAACTGGTGTCCCTGTGATTAATGGCACCTTGCAGGCCACCAACACCACCAGAGTTCACTCTCCCTGACAATCCACATCAGGGGAGGAACCCTGGAGGACATTTTGCCACAACTGCAAAACTCCAAAGCCCACCTCATTCTTAAATGCATTAAAAACCATCAGCACATACTATGAGATTTGATAAACTCATGTGGAACTTGCTGTTGGATAAGCTACCAGTTAATATAGATAAACAGATATCCAATATCTACCCAACCTTGTGTCAGTTTGGGCTCAGACTCAGTGTGCAGAAAGCACCATCACCATGACCTGTGTAACTTCACACTTAGCAGCTCTTTAAAAATCCATCTCTTCTCTAACTCAGTCTGTAATAGCTATAATTCAACCCAGCAGAGAGGTTCTGGCATTCCCCTGGAACTCCTGAATCCATCTGCCTGGTCCAAGTGGCTGCAGGAATCCAGTATCTGCCTCAAGCCCTTTGACAATACTTTACAAACCTGCAGAATACAGGGGGAAAGCTGTAAGTCAAATCTCAGCATTGATTTCCATCAAGGCAAACAACAAAAGACAGAAGCAAAATTAAATTAAGATCACACACAGAGATGTGAGCAAGCATTCATTAGGTCCCATCACCTCCACAGCCTCACTCTGGCAGCCCAGAAAAGGCAGGACAATAAGGAATTCTGACTCTCTGTGCCTGCACAGCTGCCTTACCTGCTAGTGAGTCTCACAAGAGCCAATCCATTGCAGAAGAGATGAAAGTTGGACCCAAAAGCATTTCAAATTCACCACAATGCACAAGGCAGAACCTGCTGTTCCACATCCCATAGGCAGAGGGGTGAATACCCAACATTGACACCCATAGAACTCCTGCTGGGAAGTGTCAGGCACATTCCAGACCCAAGGAACTCTGAGGAGGAAGAACTTTCTGTGATATAACCCTGAAAATATCCAAGTTTCCCTCAGACTTGCTCACCTGTGTGTGACTAGATCAGATCCCAAAGCCCAGAGCACTTGTCTGTGCGGGCAAGGAGTCCTGCAGGACAGCAGGTTAGCCCAGGGTAAAACAGCAGCCACACCCATTTTACACAGTTCAGCATTCCATGAGAGGGAAAATGGCTAAAATGGCCAAAGGGAGAACTACTCACCTGGCACAGGAAACCTCTCAGCTCACACTCAGAGCCTAGAAAGGGGACAGGACTTCAACAGAGGTGCCCTTATGCACACTCAGAGTGAGCTCTCAGGCCCACACCAACGCTTGCCCCCCTCAGGATTTAATCCTCTGCAGAAGGGCAGTGCTCAACTCTCACAGCAGAACAGCTCTGCCAGCTCCTCCAAGGAAAAGGCTCAAAGGATCAACAGCTGCAGGTTCCAGCTCCAGGTGAGTGTCTGTGCTCAGACAGCAGCTGCCCCTCTGATCACGGTGGCACCTGGGTCACAGCCACAGCAGCCTGATCTGCATAGTCACAGTCACTGCAGAACACAAGCACATCCAATACCCAGCCTCTCCCTGCTCCAGCAGAGCACCAGGAAGGCTGAGGAGAAAGCAGTTTGGATCCTGCCTCAGCCAAGGCACAGACAGCAGTGAACCTCCCCTGCCTGTGTACAAACCCACACCACGCTGACCTCAGCACTGACTTCTTCCAGTGAGCAGCAGCAAGTATTTTATTGCTCACTTTTTATTCGTGAACTGGCCTATGATACGTGGTTTTCCTGGATGACACTGCTCCTCGAGCGGGATGTTGCTCTGTTCTGTCAGTCAGGGAGAGCTCAACGCCCAATTCTCCCCGGCCTGCTGGCTGTCCCCGCGGCCCCGGCAGGGCTGCAGCACCGCCCAGGAGCTGCCGCAGCACCCGCGCTTCCCTTTCGGCCGCCGACCTCTAGTGGTGAGCGTGGGAGAGGAGACACGAACAATGCTCCTCCGTGAGGAACTGTGGCCCTTTCTCCCTCCAAAGGGAAGCCAAAAGGTTCCCCAGCCCTCCCTCACCAGCTGCAGTGCACAGGCCGACCCTGGCATTTAAATATGAATATGTTGACCCGGTTCATTAACACTGTTGGAGCACAAATACTGCCTGAACGGGTGGGTGCTTCACAGCATTGAACTTCTAGGTTTGTTTTCTCAATGGGCTTGTTGGCATCTTCCAGCAAGTTTTTTCCAAAGGTCCATTCCTGCTGGGAATGGGATGGATTTCTGGCTCAAGCTGCCTACCTGACCCACAGAGGGGGTTTTAGGTTGGTAGTTGGTTTTGCCACCAAAGGACATGAGCTGTAAAGGATCTGGATTTACAATGGTAGAAAGGGAAACCTGTCCACCCTGTGGAACAGCAGCTCCTCTCCTCACAGAGCTGGTTACAAACAGCAGTGTTTGATTTACCTCCTTCCCCTCCTAAGGGGAGGAACAGAGATCCCCATGCTCCCCTTGTAAGCTCCTGCCCTCCAAGCACACACCCTCCTGTGAGCCACAGCCTGGCTTCAGGTGACCCAGCAGTGCCACCTCAGCACAGACCATCGAGGACATTGTTGTATTTTCAGAGTCACAGAGCACTTTGGATTGGCAGGGACCTCAGAGATCATCTCATTCCACATCCCTTCCACTGTCCCAGGCCGCTCCAAGCCCCATCCAGCCTGGCCTTGGGCACTGCCAGGGATCCAAGGAGCAGCCACAGCTGCTCTGGGCACCCTGTGCCAGGGAGCTGCTTTGGGAAAGAGCTGTGAGAAGCCCCACAGTGCAGATGCACCCAAGGTAAGGAAGGTGTGATTACAGAGAGGTCAGTTTGGTGAGAAGGGCATGGACAGCAGCTCGAGTGTGCACAGGCAATGACAGTGGATGCAAAGGCCACTGAGGGCAAAGGGGTCAGCAGATGGGCTCAGAGCCATCACAGGCCACCCCTCCCCACCCTGACCAACAACTGCTCAGCCAGAAAAGGGTGGGGAGCACAGCAAGGCCCTGCAGCTGTGCCCTGTCCCTGGTTCTTTGTGGGAGTGAGGTGAGTGTGACACATCCCAGCTTAGACTGAGCACAGGAACAGGACACCAACAGAACCACTGGGAACACAGCCAGCACGAGTCTGGGATGGAGCAGAGCTGGGGCTGTGTGACAGCCCCAGCACACCTCCAAAGATGTTCCTTTTGGGGACAGTTTCTTCAATAGCTCATATTTTACTCTCCCTCTAACCAAACCCTACAGATTCAAATCCAGCCAGTTACATTTTAATCAATCCAGCTGCTCAATGACCAAGACCTGACCATTCCATACCCCCTCTAACAGCAGTACCTTTGCTTTCTTCATGTGGCCCATGATATTGCCAAGATCTTCAACATCAATGACAGAATCTGTGCCTCCAGCTTCCTCCTCACTACTGGTTTCAAACAATTCCTCTGCCTGTGGGAGAGAGCAGAGAAAAAGATTAAGAATTTATCTCACTGTTAAATGTAAGACTAAGCTAACCAGTGAAATGAGCTCTCCTCATTAGTAAAGAACTGAAAACCAGCAATAGCCTACCAAAGACCTGTAGGATGGATATGGAACCCTGAACCCCTTTAAACCCAAGTGCCCTGCTGACAGCAAGATTTACTCCTCCTGCCTGCAGCAGCCAGCACTCCCAAACCCAGCAGAAGAACCACTTACTTTCCTATAAAATTCAACCCAGCAATAACTTCCAACCCACAGTAAATGGCTCGAGGGAGGATTAAAGTGCCATAGCAGCTCTGGGTCTTGCACTGGAGAGCAATAGAGAGGATTTCTTAGCCAAAATCTGCAATCAATAAACACTCCAGAAGAGAGAAATGGTTACAGGCAGACACACACAAAAGACATACAGGGCTTCTCAGGTAACTCTTTGGAAAACCCTGAGATGCAGGCAGAGCAGCTGAGCTTCACTAGGCTGGAGTGGAAGCAGGTTAAAACTCACAGGGAACTGAACTGGCCTTGGGACAAGGCAAAGGCTCTGCTGAGAACCCAGCCTGGCTCCCTGGAGCATCTGACCCCAGCTAGGAGCAAGACTCCCTCATCACACAAATGCCATCGAGCCTGGGTCCATCACTAATCCTTTGGTCCTTTTGGATGGCTCATTCTACTTGTTATTGCCATGGGATCTCAGCTCTCTTCTCCCCCTGCCCCAGAACAAGTATCAGGCTCCCACAGCAGCCCTCTGGACTGCAGGAGGAAGGGGAGAAGTCAAACAGTACTCCAAATAAAATAAGGCCACAAGGATTTTGGCTGTACCTCAGTATTCTCGTGTTCTGACGTCCCATGTTCATGGTCTGAGCTTTCCTTGCTCTGCTTCCCTGAAGATTTGCACTTCCCTTTCTTGCACTTCCCACTGCAGGGCTTCTTTCCCCTTTGCAGAGCACCTGGAGCCGAGTCAGGAACTTGGCTTTCCAGGCCTCAAAGTCAGCCTCGATGCTGCCGTGCTTGCTCTGGGTCACATTGCAGTCCCCCTCAGCCCGAGTCATGATCCTGCTGGCACTGAGCATCCACAGCCACCTGTCCATCCTCCTTCCAACCTAGGGCAGGAGGAAGGGTTGGAAAGGAAATTAAACCAGGGCCAAGTGCAAGCAGCCAACCAGAAAGCAAGGATCAGCCCTGGGAAGAGCCATGAGCTGCATGGCACTGCAGGGCAGGGACCTGGGGAGTCCCTCTCAGGTGCTGGCTCAGCACAGACACAGGGCAGCCTGAACAGCACCACACCCCCTCAGACTCTGCTGGAAAATCCCTCTGCCCTGGGGTGAAGGGATGGGCTCTGGGAACACTGCTCTGTGTGGTGCTTGTTGGTCAGATGTGTGACACAGCCCCAGCTCTGAACACAACCTGTGACAGGTGATGCCATTTTTCTGTGTGAGATGAGAGCAATGATGTCATAGGCTAGGAAAGCCTGATTTTGTTCCAATCGGGGTCAGTTTTTTTGATTGACAAGCAATTTTATCCAGTAGAAGACAAGCTGCGACTTTTGGCGGAATGCTTAAAAAGGCTGGGTGGGGGGAGGAGCGGTCTCTTCGTTTTTAGGTTGGCAGACTAAAGACAGGGAGCCGCCGGGGCCGGCTGGCCTCGGTGCCCCCCCCCACCCCGGGCGGCTGCGGCAGGCCGGGCGGGCCGGGCCGGGCCCCGATGCTGCTGGAGTCGGGCAGGCCGGGTCGGAGCTTTAGGAGCCGCTGTCTCGCAGAGAGGCGGGCAGCATGGAGAGGAGAGGGAGCTCGGACGGAGTCCCCCTTCGCCCTTGTTCTTCTTTTCAAGCCGAAGAACCAGCGCACGGCTTCTAAACGACTCAGTTTCTCCCGCCGCAGAGCCACGTGGGCAGCCGGCAGCCCGAGAAGTTTAACCTTTCGTTGTGAGCAGATGGATTTTCCTAAACATCATCTTTCTCCGGAAGATGGAAAGACACGCATAAAGCTACAGTCGGTAAGGGAAGAGTGAAAAGGACTTTAAAGCAAAAGGACAAGGAGTGGCCTAATTTTGGCTGGACATTTCTGGTAAACTATAAAGACTGAATTGGTTTTGTTTCCTGTAACATATAAATGCTTTTGGGGGGATGTAAGGTCTAGTTAAAAGTGATATGAAGCTTTTTTTGCTCCTAAAGAAAGAGGAGATTTGTTTTTGGGTCTTGAGATGATTTTGGAAATAGAAAAAAGAATCTTTGTGTCATACTAGAGGAGGCATCCTTAAACAGTACCCCAGTAAGCAAATATGGCCTATGTGCAGTGTTGAGAGAACTGCTAATGGGTATGGTATGTCTATATAGAACCCAGAGAGACTCCTTTCCTAAAAGAACTGATAAAAGGTTATTTTTTAAATGGTAAAACTGGCTGAAGTTGCAAGTCATGTCTTTTTAAGAAAGGTAAAAAACTTAGAAAGAGAAAGAAAGATGTTTTAGAAGTTTCATTTGTTGTTGTTGTTGTCTTTTTTCCCTTTTCTTGTTGTTTTTGTGTGTATTAATAAACTATCTTTGTAATTTAAAGATGGGCCTGGTTTGCTTTACATTCTTCCAGTCAAATAAAATATAGAACGTGATTAGACCATCACAAATGACCAGGCAGAGATATTGCCACAGCTCACATCAGGGAATAAAGCTAAAACCCACATCATAAAAAGGAGCCAAGTTTAAAAGGCAACAAGAGCAAGAGTTTACAGTCTGTGCCCTAGGTGACTGCAGAAAGCTTTCAAAGCTGGGAAATGAACTCAGTGAGGATTTACCAAATGTGTTACCACACATTCCAGAGCCTGTGGGACTCATTTCCCACTTGAAATCCAATTGCTTCAAAGCTGAACTGCCCAGGTTGCCAAGAAGGCAAATGGCACTGGCTGGCACCAGCAATGGTGTGGCAGCAGGACCAGGGCAGTGACTGTCCCTCTGCACTGGCACTGCTGAGGCACCTCCAATCCTGGGGGCAGTTTTGGGTTGCTCACCCCAAGAACAACATTGAGGGGCTGGAGTGTGTCCAGAGAAGGGAACAGAGCTGGAAGGGGCTGGAGCCCCAGGAGCAGCTGAGGAGCTGGGAAGGGCTCAGCCTGGAGAAAAGGAGGCTCAGGGGCCCTTGTGGCTCTGCACAACTCCCTGCCAGGAGGGGACAGCCGGGGGTCGGGCTCTGCTCCCAGGGCACAGGGACAGGAGGAGAGGGAACGGCCCCAGGCTGGGCCAGGGGAGGCTCAGGGTGGGCAGCAGCAGGAATTTCCCCATGGAAAGGGTGGTCAGGCACTGGAAGGGGCTGCCCAGGGAGTTTGGAGTCCCCAGGAAGACCTGGACGTGGCACTCAGCACTTTGGACTGGGGACAAGGGGGGATCAGGCACAGGGTGGGTTCAGTGATCCTGGAGGTTGTTTCTAAGCTCAATGCTCTAAGATTCTGCCCATGCCCTAAACCCAGCGCCTCACCCAGTCAGCACAACAGCTGCAATTCCCACACACACCACAGCCTCGTTCAGGTTTGAAGCACTTCCTGCAAGGAGCGGAAGCCAAGCAGGGGCTGGAGGGACACTCACTGTGTTGTAGTGATCCGCATAGGCCGAGTTCCCCAGGCCGAACACGGCGTATCTCAGGCCCTGCAGGAAGCTTTTCCCAAACACGGAAATCATTGGCTGCCTCCTCCAGCCACTTGCAGAACCAGGCTGCACTCTCTGGGGGCTGCCCCTCGGTGTAGTGGCCACCAGGAACACACAGATGTTCCTGCTGCTTGTCTGGTCACGTCAACAGGACAGGAGAGAAAAAAAAAAAAAAAAAATCACTGCACTCTCCAGAACTTTCTTTTAAAGCAAAGAGTTACAACACCCAGGCAGCTGGGAGAAATGAAAAGGCAAGGCTGTCTCCTGGTGGGTGGGGTGGTGCAGGTGAAAATCCCAAGGGTGCTGAACAATCTGCACAGTGCCTTAAATTAGGAGAGGGAGGTGAAGCTGAACAGGGACACAGTGACAGAACAAAACTGGACATCCACTCCCATCAGCAGCTTCTTGGCCCAACTCCTTCAGCAGGAATTGCCCCACGGATGAATATTTCAAACTCCTCATCCTCACATTTACAGGTGTGTTAGGGGAAATGCTAGCAATTCATACTGAAACCCAAAGGAATTCCCAGCATGCAGTTCCCACCAAAACTTTTTGTTATAATTAATTAAAGCTCTCAAGTAGCAACTATCAATCTTCACAGAAGAAAAACCCATCAAGGATTGCTCCACATAAATACCCCTCACAAGCAGGTTTTAACTTAAAGTCCTCTAAAGGCTGCAGAGGCATCACCACCTTCCTGTTCTGGTTCTGCACCTTGCCCAGGCACACAGGGCACCTGGGCAGCCACTCTCACCCAGCTCACCCCTGAGCTACAGCACTGGCTCATACAGAGTCACTGTCACAGCAAAACCTCCAGCTGGTGCTTTGAAATTCTCAAAGTGTATGTACTTTCTGCTGAGGGCTGATGGCTACATTTGCATAGGTAGGGAAGCAATTCAACACAAAGCTTTGGGGATTTCCAGAACAACAGGAGAGAAATACAAGAGGGAAACGCCTACAACCCCAGGAAAAAAAATGAACTTCTTACTGGTGTTTATGGCATACCCACCTCCTCTGCTAAACCATCTTCTGGATCATAGTCTCCCATGTTAATGACTTCCACAGGCAAATTAAGGGAAGTAACAGCTTCAGCCAGAGTTCTGGCAAATCTCTGAACAAAGAAGCATAGGAAGTTAGCAATTACTTCAAGCCATACAAGCCCTGT